>VYZT01026006.1:2073-12613 GCA_013400735.1 Pomatostomus ruficeps
ACTAGGCTGGTTGCTCTTTCTCATTTACACACCCCAAAAAAAAAAAACAACAAAAACCACAACAAATGGAGAGATACTGGCATATTCTTCTACCAGACAGGAGAAAGCGGAGGTGCTGGCATGCAAGAAGCAATAGGGAAGCAGAAATTTAGCTCTCAAGCACCTCATCTATTTCCAAGGCTACAGGCATACAAATGTAATAGAGGTACCTCATGGAGATGTAACCCAGCCAAGACTTAAACTGCTTATTTCTTCCTTGCAGCATATCCCAAGCAAAGCAAACCAACAGAAATAAAAGGCTGAAAAGAACGGAATAACTTTCTATAATACACAAGGATGTATGATGTATGGTTTAGGGAACCAATTACACGTTTTCTAACAAGTGAATGAATTTCAGCATCAAGTATTTTCCTGAGTGTATGGCTTTTCAACGAAGTGACTGAAAAAAAGCTTAGAGAAAGAAAGAGGAACAGGAAAAATAACAGACAGGAAAAAATCCAACCAAACCTAATTTGATTTGATCCAGAGTTTAAAAAGATCATGTTTGGATGTATTTTGCAAATGACATTTCAATTTCACAAATAACTAACTTGGCTGAAGTGCAGTGAATGCCAAGCTTGTGCAGACTGCTTACATAACTTTATATGTGATGTCCCAACTTGCAGCATTCCTGAGTAGCACAGTTCTGGATATACACAGTGAAGTGAATGGAAGTGGATGTCTAATGTTAGCATTTAGCTGAATACCAAATAGTTTGAAATCCCATTACAACAAATCTACATACAACACCAAGTAATATAATGTAGCACAATGAACACATGTACATCATATATTTGTTCTTTTATTTTTCTTCTCTTTTTCTTTTACTTACACTTCTCTCTTTCCTTCTCATTTCCAACAGCAGGCCCATTGTAGTTAACTCCACCTGCAATGAGTGGAAATTGAAAAGTCCAGCACTCAGTAGTACAGGACTATTCACATCAAAACCCCTTCCATCTTCTCACTCTTCTGTTTTATATTCTGTTCTTTTCCTTTACATTTCCACTTCTTGCACATAACTCTCTTTCAAAACAGCACCCTTTCTATTCAATTTGTTATTTATACGAATTTACCATCCTTTTTTCCTCTGCCTTTTCTCCTGCTCCTGATTAAATTCCCTCTTGAAAGCATACATTTCTCTCCTTCAGTTTTATGACGCAGCTGGTACAATCTTTTTCTCCTCAATTCTGCTGAAGTCTGAAAATAGCTTGCTGCAAAAGGTCTTACCTAGTTTTCTGTTTTTGTGGCACTTCCACTAGAGTTTGTAGGAATTGCTGAGTTAGAACACGTCTTGGCAAATCATATTTTCAAAAATAAATATTGGAATTTTGGTAAACACAAATCAATGATAAACAAAGAAAGTGAGTTTTGCATAGGCACCTGAATTAAGACAGCACAAGTTCTCTCCCCTCTTATCCACTGAACTCAAAACTGATTAGCTCTCCCATTTTCTAAAAATCAGTGGGCTGTAAACAACCAATGAGAACATATTGTACCATGATTTTTACATTAAACATTCTAGCAAAGTCTACAGGGAATTCTATTTCAAAATTAAAGATACACAGCTCTGCAGACAGATTTCACTCAGCTGATGTAATTTAATGTAGTATACATTTGTCTGAAGTACTATCACATAGAAGAACTTTCTCTAAAAAAATCTTTGTGTGATTATTGTTGCTTCTCTAAATGTTAGATCAGATATTGCATGCAATACCTTTCTTTCTGTTCCTTTAGTAATATATTATTTATGAATTGATTTATGCCTAAATTATGGAGATTACTAAATACTTTTGAAGTTTCATCTTTAATACTGTAACAGCTGCTACAGCACTAGCAATGCCTTTTTTCTCTACCAGGTCTGAATAAGGAATTTATTTTCATAAGCACGTAGAATTGCTTCACAAATTGTAGTGGAACATGATGTTGACATTCTTCAAGCCATGGAGTAATTTGTAGTTTAAATTACTCTCAATGGATGTTAATCAACCATATTTTGCCTCTACTGACATCGTTGTTTTAATCTTCCTCCTTATTGTAACTAATCATGTGAGAGATTAATATAAACTGAATTTCCAAAATTGGCTACGGCCACAAGGAAACTAGTATTCTAAATAAAACACTTAGATTTTTGAATGAGAAAATTCTGTAGAAGTGTTGCTAATTTATTACATTTTTCAATGCAACATTAAGTGTTAATCTCTCAATATTCTAGTAGGTTTATCTAAAAAAGATTTCTGGTGCAGTACTGCAGACATACTACCTATAGTTTATTATTTATTAAAGGTTTCCATACATTAAACAAAACAGTTAAGCTGGTATTTCTTGTATCACCTTTCCATTTCCATATATATTTCTATAGACAGAGATGTTTGTTTCACTAAAAGGAAAAGTCTGGCTTGCTGACTGACACTTCCAATGACCAGTACTTGTACAGCTTGTAAAACGCACTGAAAGAAAAAATTGACAGGTTTAATATAACTTCCTAAACAAACTAAATGAATTTCTCCTTGGTCATCAGTGGAATTCTTTCCAAAAGAAAAGTTTCTTTTCTTCACAAAGATGAAATCAACATATGGCACTGTGCCTTATTAATACGCCTTCTCTAATGCCATTACTTCTCTGTGCCACTAGACTGTGCTGCATTTGTTCATATTTGTGCTGCCGCTGCGTTTGAATATCTGGCCTCAATTCTTGTACTCTCCTTTCAGTTCATTCCAATTAACTACCAAATACGGTTCATTGTACAAATATTGTAAAAAATTCCCCAAACAATGTGTACTGAAGTAAGCAATGCTTTTCATAGCCAGCTGCTGCTTCATTCTTCTTCCAGACAGACAAATATGAAAAGAAACAACAGAGCACCTGTTTCCTTACTCAACCAGGACCTGAAATATAATATTTATTTTCATTTTTCCATCTTATTTAGAAAAGCAAAATCAGTGCTGCAATGTTGACATGAACAAATGATCAAAGAAAAATGTGCTAGCAAGGAAATCTTAGGATTTTCAAAACACACTTCTGTGGTAGGCTCTCAAATCAAAAAGTTAACTGGCAGAAATTTATCATCACCTAGTAAAACCAGACGTATTTTCCAAGAAGGAAAGATAAGAAAACACATATCAATGTCTCTAAACAGCACTTCTAATGAAAATATGGTCCTTAATTTTGTTAAACTCAGTTTTATACAATTCACATATAGTAAAATCACTAAACTGTCCTTTTCGAAAAGACCTTTATTCCCAATAAATCTTTTAGAAAATGATCTGCTCCACAGTTCTCAGTCTGCTAGGTAAAAGATACATGCCATCAACTTGTTGACTGAGTCTACTATAACTTCCAAGTATCTCTGAAACAAGTGTAAACTTTCAACATGTTAAGCACACTAGATAATCTAAACCCTGCAAACTATTCAAGTGCATAAAGCCTATCACTCTATCTCCTGTTGCACTGGGAATAATAATTTAAGACTTGCTTATTTATAAGCAGCTTTGTCTTTACTTTTTACATTTGAAGTTTATTTTAGGAGAATCATAATTTCACCTGAGACCAACAAAACATAATATGCTACCCTCTTGACAGCTCATTATTTTGACAGTAGACCGAATTGCAATTTAATTTTTTTGCCTTCTTTTGATCTAACTATTTTTCCCCTATGAATGTCTTCATTCAAAAAAACAACAAAAATCCCCACAAAACAAAGAGAAAAAACAAAACCAAAAAACACCAACAACTGAAACTTGTAACAAGTGCAATGCTTGTAAGAGTAAAGACATTTTTCCTCTAAAGGATTGCTTCAGAGAGTGAAAAAAAGTAAATGCAATGGGAATGCATGCGTTGTTTAGAAGTGATACTCTGAAGGATAACCTCACTTATGAATACCATGGATTAATGAAGCAGAAATATGACTCTTAAAAAGAATAATTTGGTTATGAAAGGAGTTTGCTTGTTCAGGAAACCTAAGTGACCATGGGTAACTAAAACAAATAAGTTAAATGTGAAACCACTCAAGAACATCTGTAAGTAGACAGACTGCTTTATAGACTGATTTTGTAATAATCATCAAAATTGGCCTTAAAATTATATTGCTTTTTAGCCATACTAAAATATTTATTACCCTATGTAGCATATTCATGCATAAATATATTACAAATGTATGTATTTTCATAATCTTTACTTAAAGATTGATTTGGCCACCATTTACTAGCCACAACACAGCAATAAGCATAAGCCTGACAATTAAACAAAGTAGTTTACAGGTAACTGGCAGAAGAACAATGTTTTTGAATACTTTTTATGTGTCAGCCTTAGCAGAGAAAACATGTAGCGTATTTATTTCTTTACAGCAAATATTTACATAGCCAACAGCTGTATTCAAGCACTGAAGAGTGGCAGACAGTAAGGAGTAGGTGATTTTATGAAATTTCAGAGCAAGAAGACTTTTTAAAATTTGGCATGCTTCTCATGATGTTCATTCCCTGTGGTCTTTATAATCATTCATGCTGCTTACAATCTCAAATCATTGGGTTTCCAAGGAACACAGAACAAGCAGTCTTAAATTCAGCTTGCCTTATTTCTGTGAATAGTCCCATAAAATCTAACTGAACTACTCAGATAAACAAGGCCCATGATAACTCTTTGTAAATGAGTTTGTCTTTCAAGGAAACATAATTACTTGATGTTTACTCTTTAATAAGTATGTGGTTTTAAATGGCCATGTTCCAGAGAAGCATAAGCTTTTTAAAAATTATTGCATTTTTGTGCAGCAGTAAAAGTGTAGATCCTCCATAAAAACTGTGTACATGCATTTTAATTGGCAATTCATCAAAATAATTCACAATTAACAGCAAAGTAACAACATTTATGTCAAACTAAATTAGTGTATATACTTGTAGCAGAGGCAGAAACAGCTGTTATTCTGTTTGCATAAACTTCCAGCAGAATGTGTCTGGCAAAGTTAAGCACAAACGTTTCTGCTTTATAAAAAATAGTTCCAAGACTGCAAAAATGCAGAGGGCCAAATGTCTCATTAATAGGACCACTCAAGTGAGTAAGCATTGTTCAGTCAAACAAGGACCAGGCCATCACAGCTGTACTTTTTTCTCAATCCTGTGCATAAATTAGAGGTTTTAATGTGCTTATGAAACCAATATTAGTAACAAACAGGGAAATGGCACAATCCAAAAGGCACCTTCTGTCTGCCACCCCCAGTGACACTGTGTGATGTCTTATTCTCCAAGCTGCACTGCAGACTTTGCCAGACTGCATACAGAATCGGAAGAAAAAACAACACTGAACTTTTTAAAACACAGAGCACAAAGAACAACATTTTGACATCTATAGCTAGTCTATGAAAGTCATTATGGAAAGCCCCAACTGTGTTAAATGTACAAAGCTGTTAAAATCACTCTTTAAAGAAACTGATTTTAAATTCAAATGTATCAGTTTTTTAAAATTTACACTATGATTTACGTTGATATAACAGGTTTATTACTAAGCTCAACAGCAAGTAATCTAAGATAGCATCTTAGAACTAACACAACATATAACCACTAGCACACTGCTGTTACCTCATGATTGTGTAGCAATGCTCAGACTTTCTTCTGTTATTATTTCTTTTTAATTATTTCCATTTTGTCCTATGGAACTATTCTATTTAGCCCAATTTACCATAAATGCTATTGTAACACCTGTGATTTCCCTCATTAAAGGCAAAATGGACAAGGTCATGGGTTGAAAGGGCAGGGTATGGACTACAAAAGGGCTAGTTAACATAAGCCCTTATACCATCGTACTGATGGAGCTCATTTCTATTCACTTGAAGATTAGTTCAATCAGTATTTACTCCTGTGTGCATCTTCAGCTATAAAGCATACATTCTACAAGTTCACAGCGCAGGTCCTGATTTCTAGGAATTCACTGCACTGCTTGAGAGGTAGGAATTCCTTGGATAACTTGGGAATCTCTCTTTTCCTGTATCAGGTAACCAGTGTCCACACTATGGCAGACTCTGGGTCCTGGACCCATCTCCAACCCATACTGTTGAAGGTATACCTTACCCATATATTTCTGAGTAGGTAAACGTCATTATGATACGCAGCAATGCCTTTGATAGTGCCCTAAACACTTTCCACAAATTATCACAAGCACATTTTAAGTCTTGTTTACTCAGAACATACCTCTTTTTTTCTCCTGACAGACTTACTTCTCAAATGCCAAAAATAGTTTTTAACCATAAAAACAATTTAAATGACATTTACTACTATACTGTCAAATTAGAAAGTCATACGAAGTTACTGCTTGTCATTGTATTTGCAGAAGACCAACAGTGGGTCAGACATTTTCCATACCACAAGAGAGAAATGATTTCCAGCCAATGCACATGGTATTTTCATCGTTTTTAAATTAACTGTCACCAGACTTCCACCTATGAAAAACAAATGTAACTTAAAAAAATTATATAATGAAAAAATTCTTATATAATATCTATATGATATTAAAAAATACAGTTACCTAATGATGAAGTGTCATTATGTACTCTCCTCTGTCTCCCAATACTGTAGCATATTATAATTAAAGATAAATTGAAGATACTGTACAGAATCTAAGTATGATCCAATGCAAAGGAAAAGTATTGCTGAGGTACAAATGGGCTTTTATGCTTTGCCTTTTGCTTTTGTTCATTCTAGAGTGGTACCACTGTTTAATGATTATACACATTTGTATTTTTTATTATGTGACATAGTTTATTACTGACTCATGATTTTCCAAGCATTTACTGACACTTATTAAATTTTACCTGCAAAGACCTAACACCAGAAACTTGTGCTCTAGCACATATCAAGGAGTCCCAATGCAGTCAAATAATATTA
This sequence comes from Pomatostomus ruficeps, assembly GCA_013400735.1. NCBI lineage: Eukaryota > Metazoa > Chordata > Aves > Passeriformes > Timaliidae > Pomatostomus > Pomatostomus ruficeps. The sequence continues at coordinate 8,982 of VYZT01026006.1, forward strand.
TTCAGTTAAGGAGTAGCTAGACAAACAAATTGGTTTTACAATAGTGGGCTAAGGTCCTAAGTACTTTCTTTAAATAGTCAATGTGTTCATTGACATAATTTAGGATGCTGATGTTACATATTCCAAACAGAAATGTATCTATTTTCCTGGACTACACTGCAAAATAATTTTCCTTTAAGTTAACGAGTCTTTAAAGAATCCCTGCACTCACCTACTCAATTAAGAACTTATTAGTTAGCCAGTCTATTTGTATATGTTACTTAATAAGCTCACTTAGAAATACCACAGATGTAAGTTGTTTGATCACACTTTTCTAATTTCTTACAAATATTTCAGTCATGCTAAGAAAATGAACTAACTACATGACATCACATAGCATGTGTTATTGCTCAGTCCTGACACAACAAGAAAAAACTAAACAGAAAACTCACTTAAATAACTTGGCTTCAGGGGCTTGTGGTGCTTCTTTTCTTCAAAACATAATAGAAACAGCTTTTTAGTAAGATTTTCAACTACAAGTTTAAATATTGCTTCTGTAATAAGTGGAGTACTTGGGTACTAATCTCACTTCCACAACTCAAATAGTTAAGATCACAAACTTGGCTTTTGTATGTGTACGAGTAGCATGTTCACAGAGTAAAAGTAGCTATTTTGACATCTTTTTTTGCCACAGTCAGCCTTCCATGTTTGCATAACAGCTGCATTATATGCAGAATTCACTAACCTGTAATACCTTTAAACTTTACAAATAATTTTAGTAAGAATTAAATTACACAGAAAAATAGAAGTCTTCTTTTTCAGTTAAAGAGCACAATCATTTTAGTGCAGTTTTTGTTCTCTTTTTCTAAAGAATATACTATGTTTCTAAAGAACATAGAAGTACACATTCTATGTTCTGAACTCCTTCACAGGATGTTGCCAGGAGTGGGACAGATGGAAGGAAGACTGCGATGAACACTCATTGTAAATTTCTTTTACACTTATGTTTGCCTCTATAAAACACCGGTATATAAATCATCAACTTCAAAAAAATCCATTTTCCATTCAGAGGGAAATATCTGGACCTACCATAACAAGAGCACTAAAACAACAAATGCTCAGCCTCCTGTACATTGTTCTGCTGTAAGTCAGTACATATACATATGCTTAATGGGCTTTAAATCAAGATTTGAAATTCAGAAAATTATTATTTTGGATAGGACATGACCAATAACTGTAACGTACTGGTACAACAGCTGAAGATGTTAGCTCGGCTTTCACGAGATGGGACTACTGACAATCTACATGACTGTCCAGCGCTTTGGGATTCAGCAGGCAGTAACACAGGTTGGGTGTTTTCAGGCACTCTTTGGCCTCCTCTCCAATGTGGATCAGTAATGAACCACAGCAGTCCCTGCACAGCCCAGGCATGTTGTGCTAACTGCATCAACTGCAGCTGGGAACGACCACAGCTCAGCTGAGAGAGTCTGGGGGAACAGCTCACATGTTCAAGACTGAGAGCTTCCTCCTTCAAACCAACTGCAAATATGGTTGAAAACAACAACACCTTCACAAGAAGGCTTACAGCTCTCTAAAAACGTGAATTCATGGGAGCTTACAATCCCTGAACTATGGCACTCATTTATTTCTGTTATTTTGAAAGCCACAAAGACAGATGCTCAATTAATGTACAAAGTTCCTTTTCATTTGAAGAGGGGTGACGCAGTGCTCTTGCCTCAACACACCTGTTGTAAAACCTCACTTTAGTAATCTCTTGCACATGAGTTTTGAAAAAGGATGAAAGCTGCCTGTTTATTGTTTTTCTCCTCTGTCCATCCCAGCTCTTTTTCCCCCCACCTCTAAATTCCCTACTGAGTAAGGGTAAATACAATGCAAATACTTATTTGCATTCTAGGGGGGGAGCTGCACCTCTTCACAGCAGCTGATAGCACAGCTAAAGAGTTGGCAGAGATGGTTCCAGAGCTGGGGCAGATCCCACAAGAGGTGCCGTGAGATGTGCACGAGATCTGCCTCCCGCTTCCCGACCAGCACAGCTGGGTCACCCCAGGCCTTGTTTAAAAGGAAAGCGTCTGAAGAGAAGGAGCACATTTCACTTCACCCTTGCACAGGCCACCTCAAGGCAGGGGAGGAGAGGCATAGGAGCCATGGCTTGCGTGGATGAACTGTCCACAAAAAGAGAAGATGGGGGTCCCGACTAGGGTTCTCTGGATGGGCATGTTTTGAAAACAACCCCTGAGACAATGACTGGCTTTACTCAAATTAGAGGCGCTCTGGGGCGCAGAGGAAAAAAAAAAAAAAAAAAAAAGGACGAAAAAACGCAAACAAAAAACACAAACAAAACCAAAACACACAAAAATACACACTCAAACAAACAGAAAACCCCCAACCCAAGCAGCAAAGCTGCAACAGGGGCCACTTTACAGAATTGAGTGTTTTCTCTCTGTTTCCTGTTGCTCTTAAGAAAAACAAACACTGTTTAGCAAGTTCTTGCCAGATGCCCCACAGCCAACACCCTAACAAAGAACGCTGGGGGAAAAGAAGATCTTTTTAAGATGATCTGCACGAATGTCATAGTTACAATTCCTTTAAAGTGAATTACACATGTGTGATTTGTTAGTGCTGTTAACACACGCTGTCACAGGAGCTGACATCGAATAAGCTGAAATTCTAGCTAGAAGTTCTTTCTAGAGTGTGTGTCCCCCGTCCTTAAATGGAAGATACAAGAAATCTGCATGCAGTGCCACTGTCAGCCCCGAGCGCGTCCCACTCCTCCATAAGCCCTTCTCCTCCATTCCAATACCCTGGTAGCGACTACTTTTTGTCCCTTTTACCAAGCCATGGGTGAGGCAAGCAACCGGTCTGACAATCTGGGTGATAAGGGGCAGTGTGGAAGATGGGGGGCAGAGGAGTTGTGTAACTCCTGCGGACTCCCGACGCTGGCTTGGGTTGTTCCTGCTCCGGTGCCGGTGTTCGCCTGGCCCGGAGATGGGGCCCAAGGGAGCCTGCCTCTGGGAAACACGGAAAGAACGCATTCCCACGTATTCCGCAGCCCTCCACACCCACTTGGGTGCCCGGCGTGCCAGCACGCAGCCTCTGTCCAGCCCCAGCAGTCCTCCATGCCTGAGGGTGTCCCGTCGGTGACGATACTCTGTTCTCCTGCGGGACCCTCACCGGGTGCAGCTGCAAGCCCTGCAAGAGGCTTTCACCGCCCTCCACGACAGGGCTGCGCAGGCAGCACAGGCTCGGGGGCCCGAGGAGACCTGCGGGCACGGGGAGGGGGTTCCCGGACAGCGCAATCCTGCCCGCCCAGTTAGCAACCCATGGGGAATGGGGGCCTCCAGGCGACGTGCCGGTTGGGGAACAAAGTCCAGATAACTTTCGGGGAGCAAAAGGAGAGCCCCTCTCCTTGCTAGTAGCGACCCGGGACCAAGCAGGAGCGAGTTCTGCTGTACGGGACGCCTGCCGCGCCCCGCGGGCAGCTGCAGGTGGGGACTTCGCGGCACTGACACTGCCAAGAACATGACCCTCCCTTCTGCCCCCCCCGCCACGGGCCAGGGAGACGTCGGGCTTCCCAAGACAGGTACATGAGGGGTGTCCGCCCACCATCTGCCGCCGAAGGGTCATCGCGCTGT
>VYZT01026011.1:0-35903 GCA_013400735.1 Pomatostomus ruficeps
AAGACTTTTAAGATTATCAAGAATTCATTGGTAAAAACAGGTGTGTCAGCTTCAGTTCCTCAAACTCCATGCAGTCTCAGCGGAAGCAGGGCTATTGTTAACATCGGTGTTCCTATTTTGGAGAGTTAGATTTTTTAGTTCAGGTAATCAAATTTTCAATGTATTTGGTTTTGGCCAGAACTACAGATCTAATAGCCAGGAGGGGAAAATGATCACTATACCATAACGAGCTAAAATAAAGTATTGGAAAAAAAAAAAAAAAGAGATGAGGCTGCAATTAGGGAACTCTAATTGTGCATTAAAATATCCTTATCTCAAATATTATATTACATGAAAACTATGGTGGTTACCCCTCATATATATTTAGTTAGGTAATCACCAGTTTTTTCTTTGTGAGGTTTCACAAAATTCACAATCTGAAAATATTTATAGATGTATTAGTTTTAATAGATATGTTATCATGATTTTGGCTGATTGCATGCTAGGCTTCACTAAGTCCTTTCAGACTATCCGACAAAAGTCAAAATTACTAAAATACTTTATAGTGTTGACAATTTTTAAGGAAGTGATATATAATCTGCTTCTGAATGTATTTGGCAACAGTGAAATAAATGCATCTTCATCTGAAATAAATATTAACAAAAGATAAAAAACACTTTAAAATAATTTTTTTCTGTATGTAACTCTGGAATTTTTTCTTAATTTTCCCCTTCAATCAAGCTCTCTGTCTGCAGGTCTATTCAGTACAGAGAATCTTTGTATTATACTTATGTCCTTAAGAATTTACATGACCTTAAAATGTCCCTCTGAATTATACTGTGTTTATGCTTGAGAGTGACTTTTATTTCAAATTTCACTCTAGTTATAACAAACCATCCAGTTTTCATATTTTCCTATTTGATTAGGAGTTACTTTCTCATTAAGCTCAAATTCAGCCATAAATGAGAACATTATAGCACCAGATTGTTTTCATTAATATAATTGCTAATTTAAGTATATATATATTATACATTAGTAAGTTTAATGATATACTATTAAATTTATGAATTTATACAATAAAAAATATAAACATATGGAAGTTTAGAAAACAATTTTGTCTAAGGCTATTTAATGAACATGAGGCAGCACACCTGTGTGTCTAGGCATTCAGTAGTTATTGTACAATATTGAGCTGCAGAAAACAAATTCACAAAACCAAATGAAAGGGGAAATCATATAAAAAAAGAGCAAAATTCCAGGGAAATTGTTTTGCATTTCACATTCTCTAAAATGACTATGTACCTCCTTCCTGTGTATCTCATCGGGAAATTTTATGTGCCTCACTAGGAAACATTAAAATGGAATTGCAGGTATCCAAAACTAAGAGGCTGTCCTGAAAACAGCTACTAGAATGTGCAGTTATTAGCTAGCCTCAGAAACTTGGTATTCTGAAAATGCCTATGATTTTGACTGATATTTTTCGCAGGGATCTAAACATTCTTTTGCTTCACATACCAAACAGCAAAAGTTTCTGGAAAAAACCTCAAGCCTCAAATGTATTCAGAAATAAGACTTTGCCTTAGGCACATCACACATTTAATCTGCCAGGAATTCTTAGAATATACCTAACAAACAGAGCTTTAGACAAAATACACTGCTCTGTTTAAATGTAATTTCATTTTCTTTTCTTATTGAGGAGTCAAAGCACTCATCTGAAAGTAGATAGAGGTTTGATTCCTAGTTCTTAGGGGGAAATATTGTGTCCCTGTGTTTGTTTAGATCCATTTGTCATTTGTACAGTACACTATGGAAGTCCTAGCCTGTTGCCCTGAGTTTGCAGTGTTTCAGTGTTTTTCCTTCTGTAAATATTCTTACACCTTTCTGTAAACATGGCCATGGTTTCTTAGCTACTATCTATGCTATCCTATGTTTATAAATTCCAGTATACTGGGTGGAGAAATATGATTGACAGATGCTTTGACCAACTGGAATTGAGAGGTGTTGATTTCTACCTCCAATCCACGGTGATTTGTGAAAACATATAAATAAAGGTCGGAGGGTTCTGCCCTCTCTCTCTTTCTGCTCCTCCATCTGCTGTTCAGTGTGGCTCCTTATTTGGTTCTCCTTGGGGGTTCCTCGGCCTAGTAGGCCGGCCTGACGAGTGCTACACTAGCCATAACTGCCCAATTCTCTTCATGAATCCTATGGATAGTTAGAAACACGACCTGTGATTTCATCTTTCAGTTATAGGATAACTGCATCAAATAGGCATACCATGTTTGCAACTGCAACACCACTGCCTTTGGTACTGGATCTTCACTTTCTTTCCCTTCCCTTTCCAAAATTAATGCACACAGCATATTGTATTTTTTTGGTTTGTATAACTTTTCACATTGAACACTTAAGTTTAAAATAATTCTCCAGATTCCCATTACACTAAAAAGAAGTGAAGAGGAACATGAGGAATGTAAAATATCTAATGATTTAGGAAGGACAAATTGCTGCATGTGTTCACACTTCCTTCCATAAGTTATACAATGAAACTAGATAACTATTAAGACAAAAAACTGTTAGACTTTTAACCTAGCAACTTGAATCTTACCTAGTTTGTTCAAAAATTAAAATGCACTGGTGATAAATATTGTGAAAATTTATCATTAATTAATATGTGAAATTTTGGGTTTACCCTGGCAGGTTATAAGCCTTATGCAGCTACTTGTTCACTCTCTCCACAGCTGGATGAGGAAGAGAATCAGAAAAGTAAAAATGAGAAAACTTGTGGGGAGGGTAGGTAAGGCAAAAGCTGTGTGATCTTGCAAACAAAACAAGGAATTAATTCACCACTTCTGTGGGGAGGCAGCTGTTCGGCCATCTCCAGGAAAGCAGGGCTCCATTACACATAACCGTTACTTGTGAAGATAAATGTCATAAATCACAAAACCCAAAAAAATTATGGATTCTCATACACAGATTGCAATTTTTCAAGATTCTAACTGTTTAAAAATACTAACTTCCTATGCCATTTCTGACCAATTTGTATCGTTTATTGTTTCTGTTGGGTTGACCTTGCCTGTCTGCCAGATCCCCACCCAGCTGCTCTCTCACTCAACAAGACAGGGAGGAAAAAGTGAGATGAAAAACTTGTTGGTTAAGAGAAAGACAGTAAGACCACTTGCCAAGAACACTCTGGGGTAAAACATACTTGCCTTGAAAAAAAAATTAGAATTTAATCCCAATTAAATTAAACTTTGATGGTGAGACACAAAGGAACTACAACAGCTTTCCCTCAACTTTACCCATTTACCTCCACTTCCCCTACTTTGAGAGGCCCAGAGGAGACAGGAAGGGATGGTTGTTCTCAGATCATAAGTATTGCCCCTTGCCACTCCTTCCTTCTCACACCTTTCCGCTTCTTCAGTGAAGTGTCCCTTTTATGAGCAACAGTTCTGCAGGATAAACCTGAAGAATAAGTCTCCACTGGCTGTAGTTCCTGCCAGAAGAGCTCACTCCATCGTGTTCCTCAATGGGCTGCAGCTTACTTCAAGAAATATCTATGTGATCTACCATGGTCCACTTTATGAGCTTTAGGGGAACTTTTGATGCAGAATCTGAAGCGCATCCTCCTCCTCCTCCTCCTTCTCTGACCTTGGTGTTCACATGGTTGCTCCTAACTTTTTTTCTTCATGCCTCACTGCTTATGTGACATTTTGCCCATTCCAAAATAAGTCTTCCCCGCCGGACCCATGGCTGCAGGACTCAACCATTCCCTGTGGTCAGTCTACTGGAATCAACTAGAACTGTATGTGTCCAGAACAGGGCAGCCCCAGCCTCTTCTCACAGAGCCCACCCTTGTTATGAAAACCTTGCCCCCTGCACCCAATTCAACTGTACATCAGTACACTTCAATAATTAAAACAGTTCTGAGAGAAAGAGCAAAGGTTCAATGTTAAGTTGGCTGTTCTGATCAGAGAAGTTGTTTCCCCAGCCAGAGGTAATTCATAATATGCAGAGTAAATACAAACACCACAGACAACAATATTTGAAGGCTTACAGATGTGAGAGATTGTGATTTGTGATAAAGGACAGAATGGAGTTTTCAATCAGGATTTTCCTACTCTTTTCAATCCATTTAATAGAAGTGACAGAAATAAAGGAGGATAAGGTTCAAAATGAAAATTCTCACCTTGGTATAGTGAAAACAGCTTTCAAGTAATTTCCTGTGCACAATGGAAATCCTTTTTCTTCTTTAGAAATTGTATAAAGTGGATGATGACTTTTTGAAGTTACTCATTTCTCTAAGTGGTACCTTACTCTCATGTCCTCTGTGATAAAGGCTAATCAAAACAGTATCCAAAAGGCACCCCTATAGGAAAGCAGCAGAAAGAGCAGCTATTCTTTACAAATAGCAAGCATAAGATGCTTGTAGATTGTACAATAAGAAAAATAGCAGAGTGACTGAAAACAGGTAGAAGAACAGATATGTGCTAAATAATCAAGTGCTAATGCTAAATAAATGGTATGGTTTTGGGAGTCCAGTGCCACATGCATACACATCTAGTGCTATCACTATCAATGGACATCTGGGTGACATTGGCAGATGTGGCACAGAATCTGAGAGACCTTAATATGCTTATTTAAAAGCAGCACCTGGAAGTTGAGCAAGATAACCCAGGACATTACAAAAGCACAAGACACTGATGTATAAATAACTGACCTACCAATGTATAAATAACTGAACTGGGCATATTCATGCAATAAATACATGTTCAGGAAACAAGAGGTTCTTGCTAAAATAAATACTACTACTTGTGGAAAAGTGTTCTGCATTTTGTGGAAGATGTGTCATTTTGTTCAATCCTATTGCAGGAAGAGTCTAAATCAGAGGTCTCCATACCCCTGAACTATTAAAATAGTAGCTGCGTCCAGTCTTCAGAGATGTGGGAGGCATGAGCAGGACGTGTTTTCAGTAGTGTCTTCATTTCTGGATCATATGATGTGACTAAACACGGTGGGGGGGCAGGAAGGGGACAAAGGAAGAGTAGAATATTTTGAGATTTATTGTTGAAAGGTGTTCAGTATTGAACAGTGTTCAGAAAAGTGTAGGTGTTTATTAACATTTTTTAAGTGTCTAGGGTTGTGTTTTATTTATTGGATTGCTGATAGTAATCCTGATGCTTGGTTCACTGCCAGCTAATTTTATATCATGATGGAGAGATGAATAAACTTCATCTGGCCTAATCTGAGTTAAAACAGGTGACTTGAGATGCCTTTCCCTGCAATAAACATGGCAACAATAGACTTGTTAGTCCTAAATCAGGTAAAAATTATTTAATTAAATTTAATTAATTCAAATAGAATAATTATTGTGTACTTTGGACTAGAATTATTTTAATATAATCTTTGCACTTTCAGGAGAAGAAAACCAGGACAAATCATTACATTTATGCAGAGGTATAGGGTAAAGTCTAATACTAAAACTATTGAAATTGGTAGAAATAATCACACTGTTTTCAGCATCATTTTGTTTAAACCATAATTGCATATATTGAGATCCCTTTTTTTAACCTTATTTCACACTTGGGTGGAGTCTATAAAAGAATAATGACCTTAATAAACTGTGAAGTAAAACCACTGGATTTTCTACAGGCAAATACTATATATGGAGTCTATGCAAAAACAATTTCCTAATGACAATTTTGAATTTTTTAAAATGTACTACAATTCAGTTTTATCATACATAAATCTTCTCATCATTACATTTTTCTGATGTCTCACAGCCCCATTAATATTATTTGCAATTGACACTAAATTTTGGTTAAAGGAAGAGGAAAGAAACAAACCAAAAACCACAACAACAAAAAAAAAAAAAAAAACCCAACAAAACCCCACAAAAACAGTTCCTGGGTTTTTTTCAAGTTGCATATTACCACTTTTGCTCTGCTACTTAAATCTCAAGAAGGGGAGTAAATTCTTCAACAGTCTGAGTGTGTCATTTATGTAATTTTAATTCTTCCATTGATGTCTCATCTACAGATCTACTCTTTCACACTCGCCCTCTCCCTCACAAAGCAGAATTTGAAATGTGATTCTTCCATAAAGGTAAAGAAAAAATCTGATATTTCTAGACTATATCTTTTTGAATATAGGTTCCCAAAAAACCCAAGAGAGATAAACATCAATTTAAAACGTAATTTTTTATCATTTTTCCTAGGACAACTCTTGGAAAGAGTCATATGTCTCACTTTCAAACAGACAGTCAAGAGTCTTTTAATTTGCTTGGGGTTATTTTTTTAATATTTATGGAGCAGATATACGTGTGTTACAAATTCTACTTAAGTTAATCAGTGTTTTAGAAGCATTGTTGTGTTTTTATAAGAAATTTAAATTTTCTGGATATCATTACTTTTATTCTAAGTAGCAATGAAATGTAAACAGGTGAATTTATGTTTCATACTTCCTTTAGTCCTCTCCATTGAGACATTTAACAACATTTCTTATTTCAGTGCTTTATACCTTGCTCTACCTTGTAGAGCTTTCAATATTATTTAAGCACTTCACAATATATATCTGCAACATTTGTCAATTCTCCCCAAGGATTTATCAATTCAATATGAGTATTTTCAAAGAAAATATTGTGAAAAAAATTCTCTTTAAAGCCAGTCATAATATAAACCTGCATTTTTCCCCCAACAGCTTAGGGGTTAATCAAACATCTTGGAAAATATAACTTAATTTTCTGAAAATACTGAAATGCACTAGCAAGGCTAATTATGTTTAACTGAAAGACATCTTCTATCAGTTTTTAATTGGATACTTCTGCTTTGCAAGCACGGAAATAATGGACTGCATCCCAGTTCTGAGTTATATGAAACTGTAGTGATTTGCTGTGATCAGTGTGATTAGATTGACAGAAGGTACTGCTTTTCTATAAAGATTCTCCATAGCAGGTTTTCTGAAGCTGTCTGAGGGGAGCGGAGAAGAGAGGAAGAGAGAGGATGGGACCAGATGGGATGGGACGAGAGGGGAAGAAAGGAAAACTTTAATAAGATATAAAAAGTCTGTAGACCAGAGTCAGCTAAGAAAAGGAAACACAGATTGCAGAGAGTTAATACTTTTGAGACGCGAGTTTTTAACAGATCAAAATTTCCAGAGGGGGAACACTGATATGAAATGTTTACAAGTCCTAAAGGTCCAACCCCCCCAAAAAACCCTGAAAAATCACCATCTAAATCAACAAACCAACCAACCCTGAAGAAAGAAACAAGCAAACAAGAACCAGACAGAAAACAGCAATACAGCAGTGTCAAGGATCAGTGGTGTACAAGCTGGGCACAGCTGGGAGCATGCAGACATTCATGGCCCCATTGCAGTGTGCAAGTGTGCACAGCACTGCTGTGAGTAGAGCTGCAGAACTGCAGCGTGAGTGCACAGTGCCCCACTCCGAGGGTGTGAAAGGCCCTGTTGCCCGTGTGTAGTTCACTGTCAAGGTGTGTGTGAGCTTTCAGGGCAGTGTGTGAGCGTGCAGGACACTATTGTGAGCCTTGGATGTAACCAAGGGTCTGGAATGCCCAGAGCTGCAGTTGGTGATGGCACAGTTCAGAGCCTCTGGGTAAGGATAGAGGGACAAACAAATGAAGTGGGTGCCATCGTGGGAGTTTGCAATTGGTCACCCAGCCAGGATGACAACAAGTTATTCTTTAAGGAACCAAGGGACACCTCTGAATCAACTGCCCTTGTCCTTGTGGGGGAATTAATCTGATTGGGTGTTAACAACACAGTTGGTACCAACAGATCCAGCAGATTCCTAAAACACCTGAGTGAAAATGTGCAGTACAGGTACTCAGGGAGCCAGCTTGAAGGCGTGCACTCTGTAAGTTGTGGCTTTTTCCCAGAGAGGGTCTCATGGGCGACGGGCAGTTGGTGGAGAATGACCACACTATCATCAAGTTTCAAATCTCTGGTGCCTTGCCTGCACTCAGCTTGCTCCTGAGATGGACCAGGCACAGGTGAGTACAGCAGGAAAATCAGCAGCTTTTATTAATGCATGCATGACAAAGCCACCCTGGGTCACTCCCTCAGGATGCCATGCCAGCTCCTGGCTGGCTGCCATCTCTGGGAACTACCTGATCCTGGCAGCTGTCCTGCCATGTAGGGTACTGGAACAGCCTGTGCAGAGCCTGGAGCCCCTGCCCTGAAGCAGGAGGGCTGTTTCTTTGCTCCTGAGGGCATGGGATTCCAGCTGGTGAGGTGAGGTGAGAGGCTGGGTGGGCAACAGAGGCTGTGCATGTCAGGGATATGGCTTTCTGCCCCTGCTGCTGTCAGCAGCTCTCTGAATTCATCAACTTAAAAATGAGTACTCCTGTGAAATATTTAAATTGTAATCCCCAAAAATCATGTTATGAGATCAAATTTTGTGCACTCTAGAAATAGTTCCTCTTATGATTTCTACAGATAGTACCACTCAACATTTCTAAAACTCATTGTAGATACATGCAAGGGAGCACTGACCTTCTGCAATTGCAGCTCCCTGGCCAGCAAAATATATAGATCGTTGTGATTCTCACCAAAGCATAATTAAATTAATGGCATACTCTATTTTTTCCCCAGTAAACAGTAGCTGCTACAGGAACCATATTTTGTTGGTTCACATGGTAAGATGATTTTCTGCTATTTATATTCACAGTGCAGGAAACCATCACTTATTACCACAATGACTGCAAGTGATGTAGTTACCTTCAGTCATACATTCCAAAATTGCTGCAGCTTTAACAACTGTTATTTGAAATCCTAAAATTCATTTTAATGCTACATCTCAGGTTTTCTGTGGTATGAAATGTTCCTTTCTGCTTCAGTGCTGTTAATTCAAGAAATGTACTGGATCCAACCAGCATCCTCATGGTGGCGAGGAACTAGTCTTGTAAGAGCCATGTGAGGAGAAAGAATGAAGTGACTGCAGCCACCACTTCTGCCTGAAATCACAGAAGCCACATTCCTGAAAAGCTAGCATAAATAAGCTAAAGCACTGATCTACATATATCTGCTACAACCAGCTTGTTACTTTAAAAATGCAGCCAACAGGACAAGCATAGATCTTTACAAATATTTCATGCATGTTTCATATGCAGAGCTAGATTATCCCCACTTTACTGCTAGCTCTGCATTTGTGCAATAGCCCTGCTGATCTCCCAGAGGACACAAAAGGAGCTGTAATATGCTGGTATTTTGGCAGCTGATAGTAACAGCATGTTCAAATGCAGTAATAAATTCCCATTCCTTACATAAAACCACTCATCCAAGGGGACAATAGTGGGTACAATGTTGTTGATTTGTGTAGATGCATCATACTAATTTATTTTTTATTCTTACTTTGAGGAATCAAGAACTTTCAATTGCCAGAGGCAATAAATCAGACATTACAGACCAGTGAGTTTGGAAAATCCTGTGCTTATTTTTTAAGTACTCCCTGCCAAATTCTAAGAAATGTCAAGTCATCTGTGATTATGATAAAATTTTATGTTAATAAAAAACCTGATCAACAGCTACATTCTTTTTTTCCCCCCCATAATTTAGCAAGCCAGTGTTCTGAGCTATTTCTTTGGACAGTGCAGTATCTGCAAAAATTGTAAGATATAGGCCAGTATACAAAATGAACCTTAAAGGTCATGGTGGTTACTTTGTTATTTTTTTGTGGTTTTGTAATTTTTTAAAATTTATTTGGGTGGTTTACTTTGTGTAAGAAGGTTTCCACAAAATTGCAGCACTTGCTGCTTTAGACTGTTTCTTTTAAAATTTGTTCTGGCTTCTGCATCATGGTGATCTTTCCTCTCACCCAGTCAGTTTGTCACAGATTCAAGATCTTATGTTTGCTGAGATGTGTAGAGCTGTGAAGACTACAGGCACAGTTTTCTCTCTGGAATTCTTTATGACTGAAAAGATATTTGTGATTTGTCAGCAAATTTAATAGCTTACCAGTGTGTACAACTGAGCAATTACAAGTTAATTTAATAATAATATATTGTCAATACTTAACATCTATTCCTAATAGTGACTCTTTTCCAAATTCCTGTATCAAAATATATTGGGGTCTGCTGTAAGATTTCTAAGGGATTTCTAAGCAAAATCCTTTCCCATCTAAAGGTATGTGCTGCAATGCCTCCGGTGGGGGCACCAGGCGTCTGCTAGCAGTTTCAGGGGCTGGCAGGCTGCTCCGGGGGTGTGAGAGGGCTGGCGAAGTTCCAGTAGGGGCTCACCTAGTCCACTGATGGTACAGGCGCACCGAAGAAGGAGAGACGAAGCAGAGGGGCGTTCCCAGATGGTTTATTTGGTACTGGGGTTGTACCAGGGAAGCACTGGCACAGCGTGTTACAGTTACATAAATACCGACATGGGGGGTGGGGGGGAGGGTACAACATCCAATAGAAGATGAGTGAGTGGTTTGAATTTGGCGGGCTTTGTATAGGATTGCACAATACAGAGCCCTCCACAGGGGTGAAAACCAATCCCGAGGGGGGTGGAGGGGGCAGCAGTGCCTCGCCTTGAGAAAAACAGAAATCTGGCCAACAGCACATCACAACAGGTATGGAAGAAAGAATTTGAACAATCTCTCCTACTCTCCTGTAACCACCATTCAAACTTCAGATGGTTAGTTGAGAGTCACCAGACAACAGGTTCATTTTCAAGACCTTTTTTTTGTGTAGTTTCTTCCCTATTAATAATCTAGCTTGATCTTGTCTAAAAATTTTTATTCCTGATTCTTACCTATACTAGTGGCATTTAACACAAATCTGACAAGTCAGTTATACATAATTTACTTATTAAAGTACATTTGATATAATGGCATTATTTAGTATAACTTAAAATCATAGTTACATGGTATATACCACTGATGCAGCTACTACAAAAGGTCTATAGTGTAATAAATTAAAATATGCATTTAGCATGTAGTTTATATCCATAATATGTTTGTAAATACATTCACATACACATTTACATGTGTATAAATACATAAAAATAGTTTCCTTCCTTTTTAGTCAGAATTTAATTCTATCCATAGTATTAAAACTCAAATTCTTTCATTTCCAGTCTCATTCTTGGTTTATTTCCAAAACTCTGTGTAGAAATTCTGTCCACAGTGATAAAGCAGTAGGTAAACACCTCTTTTTCTGTTGTTTCTTCTTCTTTATTCCACTTTCATAGCACTTGGAAGAGTACCATCACCTTAAGATGTCACACTTTTGTCTTTCAGAACCAGTTACAATACTTAAAATGTAGCTGGATGCTGTGATTAAGAGCTTGTGTTCTCCTCCACGTTATTTACAGTGCCCTTGTATCCTTGATATGCTGTGTTTAGCAGCAAGCACAAACCAACCATAACACAAAGATTTACTTGTAACTGTCAGATTTTTTTAAAAATTGCTAAAATGTCAAGACTTTCAAGCTTTTCACTCTTTCAAGCTTCCTGACACTTCTGTACTCACAGAAGAACAACACAACAAAGCTATTGTTATTTGTTGTAATCCTTTGTTATAGCAAGTGCAGTTACAAAGCTCCTTGTCTTGCAGAGAGAGGATTTCAGAATATTTTTGTCTTTGAACTACATTTCATCAACTGCTGATTACTTTCTTTTTTAAGCATAAAATAAAGGAATGCAATAGTAAGTACTAATATTTTTTTTCCTATTTAATTTTTTGGTTGTTCTCTGACATTTCTTGGTGTATCCAAAAATTGTCACACCTAACAAGGAGATTGGTAGCCCTTTCAGTGATGCAAACTGAGTTTCAGTTATTTTTTAAGTTAATTTAATATTTTCTAAGCCTGAATGATGGACGTGCTGCACTCACTCTACAGATGGTCTGTTAAGCTATTACTTTAAACAGTCGGCCAGAAGGTACTGTGGCTGGAACACAGTTGGCAGCCTTTTCTACTCATCAAATAAGTCATATGAATATTTATGTGGGACAACTATATATATATAACAGTAGCAAAACTTATTTAATGTGACAGAAACCTTAAGTTCTTCTGTATGTATCTTCCAGTTCCTTCTTTGCTGTATCTTATGTTTCAGTTGACTATGTAGAAATACTGACATGTTAAACAAAAACTACTTTTCATAGCCTATGCTCTCACTAGCAAGATGTTATCTTATGTACCTAAGAGATCTCAGCATTCTTATACACTTCTTATGAAACATTGATTAGGTATGTATAATGAAATTACTAGCACCGATAATTTCAGCAGTAACTTAAAAGTGGTCTTGATTGCTGAGTTCCCAAGGATATTATCTGTAACAGATGATTTGATTTGATTAGTCGTACCTTACTTCTTTTAAATTATGTGAATATTAAGTAGATGAAAACAACCCAACTCCCTAGTCATATGTTTTTTCTGTTCTTTTAAGAGAACCAACTGCTTGGTATAGAATCCAGACAAATTCTGGGCAGAGGAGTTTGCCAACCGTCACCGTGAAGCTCCTGCACCAGCCCCTCTCCTAGATGGACCGCCTTTTTAAGTTTTAGAATATGTCAGCAGAAGTCAGGAAATGGGCCATTCTTTCTTCCTCAAAGTGTCATGTAAAGAGATCAGACTTCTTATTTTTCAAGATAAATACAACAATTTACATACTTTCTTAAAGATGTGAGACAATTGATAGCAATGAGAATAATCTAACTGATTGAGAAGGATAGTCATGGAACTAAACTTTTGTTTTCATGGCAATGTACCCCACAGAGCTTAAAGCAGAATAAGTGATACTATCAAATGGAGCAGCTCTTGAAGAAAAAATCTTATGCCATATGCCTGTTATAGAGCCTACTCTTTAAACAGGTCAGGTTCTTTTTTCCCCTCATTGTGTATGTATCTGTACAGTAGTTTCAATAGATTTACAAGTAAAATCTCAAAGGCAGGTTTATTCCTAACATTTACCTAAAATTCAAGCTTCTATTTTATATGATAGGAATTTTATCTATAATCCTCTGAATTTCTTAGCTTTAAACACTGCTACAGTATCATCCTCCAGAGTTCAATATCAATAGGATATTATGGGATTTCAGGCTCTTAATTAGATTAGATTTCATTTAACCTCCTATAGCTAAGGAAGCTGAAAGCAGAACTTGGAAAGCATACAGAAGGAAATTACTCTAACTCATTCACCTGATGAAAGATGAACAGCATATTGAAGTTCTGGACATAATAGAGAACTAAAATCACCAATATTTCGGTCAAGCAATGTGCAGGTTGAACAGGCAGTGCACAACTAAAATTGACACTTCTCAGACTAATCAATCAATCAATCAAATAAATTGTGGAGCTACATATCCTGGGCCTACCAAGAAAGCATATATTCCTTCACCTTTCTTAATAGTAATTAAGTAAACCCTCAATAAACCCACAATAAACCCACAGCTTGAAACAAACAAACCCCACGGAGAAGGAGAAGAAGGAGAAGAAGAAGGAGAAGAAGAAGAAGGAGAAGAAGAAGAAGAAGAAGAAGAAGAAGAAGAAGAAGAAGAAGAAGAAGAAGAAGAAGAAGAAGAAGAAGGAGAAGAAGAAGAAGAAGAAGGAGGAGAAGAAGAAGGAGAAGGAGAAGGAGAAGGAGAAGGAGAAGGAGAAGGAGAAGAAGGAGAAGAAGAAGGAGAAGAAGAAGGAGAAGAAGTTGTGTTATAATGACAATACAATGACAATACAATGTGGTGTAGAATGACCATTTTAATGCTATTCCATTGCATAGTGAAATAAAATATACCCAGGCACTGGAAGGCAATCAGCTTCACTGCTAATTGTTAAAGTGGCTCCAGGAATGCTTTTGGCCTTTGATGACAATCTGTCTCTCCAAAAATTCCTAATCATGATCCATGAATTATGATCAGGGCCAAGCATCCTTCCCAGCAGACAGTTTAAATTTGCCCACTTGATTTAGAGAGTAAAAGTGTTTATTGCTACAGCTTTGGGCTGTTCCATGTCATCCATCAAGTTATGTGTTTAATTTATTTTTAGAGATAGATTTAATGTGAAAAAATAAGAGTAAACCTATATACTTAAACATTAGAAGATAAACGTCACTATAAAATGCAGCAATAGGTGTAAAAAGAAAAAGGGGTATATACTCCCTTTTAAAGCTGGACATAGATAAATGAGACACTGCAATAGAAGAAGCACATATGCAAAGAATAGATGAAATGTTACATAGATAATAGAGGAAAAAAAGATAAAACTTAGGACTAAAAGTAATGAAAAAATCAGGGATTTTGTGAAGAAATTTCAAAGTGAAATGAAAAATTGAAAAGCACAGAGTTTACAAAAATACTGCAAGAATGAAGGCAAAAATCCCTCTTTCATAATAGGCATAAAAATTTGTTAAGAATCTCATGGCATCAACAGAACTCACCAATTGGTGCATGTGAAAAGACATGCATTAATTGTAGTAGCTAGGAAAAAAAAGGATTTTTTTAGGATTTGCTAATGTCTCTGAGGCTGAAAGAAAACTCTTAAACAAGACTTAGCACTTCACTTATTCAATAGTTAATTCTACAAGTGTAACCCCTCTTTTGCTAAGGGAGAAGTGACTTGAGGAGCAGAGTAGCATTACCAATATTGAAGTCTTTGATCAGACAAGAGATTCAGCAGAGGACAGATTTACTGACACTTTTAGCAGATAGGAGAAGAAAATAAAAAACAAGCAATCTCTCCTTACATTGCAAAAGGATAAACGATAAAAAAAGGATAAAGTAAACTTTCCATTAAGGTATAAGAAAGACGAGGAAGGGAAGATGTGTCCACAAGTTCAAATAGCTTCAAAAGAAGAAGAGTTTTGGTTTGAGACTAAGGAAGTAAATCAATAAACTAAAATCTGTCTAAAATCTAAGATAAAAGGGAAACGGCATTGATGACTAAGATACTAACACAGAGAATAGTAGAACAAATTAATGCAAAAAAAGGTAGATAATACTAAAATTGAAGTTGGAATTCATATGTTCCTTTATCTGCCAAGAAAAATCTTTTACAATATGAGAGAATGCATGCCTTACCCTGGAACTTGGATAAATGTGTTGTAAAAACTAATGTTTGAATTTGACTACGGTATATGGGATATTATAAGGAAGAGTGTTCTTAAACCAGAAGTCTAATAAACTTTTTTTTTTCTTTCATTCTATTTTCCACATAGATTTCATTCCCTCTTCATGCAAAGTTTTAAAAATAATAAATAGGATGACAAAGTTCACATGTGGTTTTACATATGTCAACTCAACACTAAAACCAAACGAAGACAAGCACATCAGTATCAATGCCATATCAGAAGATAAAAACAGACTTTCAGATCAAGAGCCCAGCAAGAAGAAAATAATTAAAAATACAAAGAGTGGTTTGTGTAGAATGCTCTCAGCTGCTGGCAATTTAAATAGGAACTTTTAACAACATAGGTATTCTAATAAAATACCTGTATAAATATTGTACAAAATTTTATCATACAATCTTTTTTTTCTCTTAAAATAGACTTTAAAGAAATCAAGAAATTATTTCAAGCTCAAATTAGCTAAAGACCTGAACATAGGTTGTTTAAGCTTTCCTCAGTATATAATGACATTAATAATGTGGTGACACATACCAAGCCAAACGTGAAGAAAAATTATTCCTCATTCATTAGAGGAACATATAGACAGTAATTAGAAAAAGTAGGCAAAGATTCCCTGATATAAATTATGGATTTTTCCTAAATTATTATTTTTATGCTCCTGAACTTGTTACTAGAAGACAGCCAAGCCAGAAAAACGTAACTATACAATGTTTCTTGATTTTTTTCTTATTCATATTAGATGTCAGAACACGGGGATTTTGTATGATATGTGGATTTTCCCAGTCACAAGTGTAGGTGATTGTGACCTTCATATGGGCACCATTAAATAAAATACTTTATGGTCTAAGCTTTAGCCCAGAGAGGAGGCAGCTCACTATAGCTGCCATCCACATGAATACACTCCTTACTTTTCCTTCTCTGGGGTTACATTCATGCTGCTTTCTGGAACTGTCCTGCACCTTTGCTAAAATCGTGTGAGTGCTGCCTCAGGGAATGCCTATACCCAGGAATACACTAGTATATAAACATGAAAAATGGCAACATAAACAAGACAATCACATGAGCTAGTCTTGGCCAGACTTGATTTTTAGCTCTCTCCTCATTTCTGTTTTGAGCTGCTTCAGCTGCCTCCTTTCAAAATGTGTCTGCAGAGGGAGCTGAGCGTTAACAGTATGGATGAGGGGAAATTGTTGCTGTTTGGTGTCAGGGGCACCAAGTCTTTCATTGCTCATCTTATCTGCTGAAATACATAACCACCTACAGAAGTGGTCACTGGTTTCATCCAGGCTACTTCTATTTAGAGTACTTAGGTACCCTATGCAGCATCTTCTTGATTTGGTACCAGGTGGAACGGTACTCTTACTATTCCCAGATTTCCTGACGTTAATCTGGTAGGAGGCTTCCCTGAAAAACTACATAGGTATGATAACTTGGCAGAGAAACACAGAATATAAACCTCTAGAGTATGTACCAGTTTGCAAATTAAGAGTTAACAAAGAAAACCTCTTTCTTTAAAGTTGAGAATGCAATAACAGGTATATGAGATATATAAAGAAGTTTAGCAGTACTGCACATTTAAATCTGAAACAAACAAAAATCACAAAAGATGAACTAATAAGCAAATAAGACAATGTATAGAAAAAGGGCTGTTAAAAACATATGTTCACATATTAAAAGACAAGAAATAGAAATGTGCAAGTGTTTACATAGTTATATGCAGAAATGAAGAAGGATGAAAAAGTATTTGAGACTAGTAATAGAATAAAATGCATAGTACATAAAAGGATGCTGTGCTACATAACCTGTTCATTGGTTAAAAAGGAAAAAAGTAATTGCAAAGACAAGTAAGGCCAGTCTCGTTAGATTCAAGTGATTAGCTTTTGATTTTTCTTCCTTTCATCTTGGCAGAGTTCCAGGTTAAATTACAATCTACAGAAGTAACAAGATTCAATATTCTTGCTCATTATCTCTTGGATATCAACTGCTTGAACTCAAAGTCAGATTTCACAATGGAGAATTGTTTTCCAGGACATGAACCATGAAGTACAAAAAGATAAATAACCACAGATCACAGGTCTCTTAGGCATAAAAAAGTAAAGGAGAAGTGACTGGTTTAGTTGTTTCCTAAGAAAAAAACCTACTTTTGGAGCAAACATTTGGGAATGCAATAAGGCTTCCTGGACACTAACTGTGAAATGGTTTAATAAAAGTGGACGATTATCACCAGAAAAAAAAAAAAACCCCAAACAAAAAAACCCCAAACAAACAAACAAAAAAACCCCAAAAAAACAACCAACCAACCAACCAAACAAACCAAACCCAACACTTCTGAAAACATTCCTTGTATTAACTGTGTTAAAACAGTTGTGGAGAATCACTCCAAAAGTGTACAACAATTCTTAGTAGAAAAAAAAAAAACCAACAAATTTGTTTGGGTTATTTTTCGCTCAAAAACTTTTTCAGATCAGCATAACTGGACATGCCTGGGAAGTTATAAAAGATGACCTCAAGATAAAGATTTTAGAAAATAAGTATTTTATATATATATATACACACACACAAAGTGGTAAAAATGCTAGCACTTATAAGTCAGGCTTAAAGTCATTGTTGTCAGCCCTCTGAAATCATTGGCTCAATGTGAAACATCTGCCATAAAAGAAACTGACAAAATGTTTCGGATCATCAGGAAAGGCAATGTGAATACAGTAGAGGTCATCATCTTGCTGCTGTATAAAACCTTGTTGTGTTGACATCTTAAAAATTGCACAGTTCTGCACTTTGAGCCTCAGGGAGGATATAGAGAATAAATCCAGAATGATATAGGAGATGGAGTATCAGCTTTGAGAATGAAACATGAAAACAATTAGGATACACTTTAAAGCAGAGATAGACAAGGAAGTTAGTTAAGCTTTAAAAATTCATGAATGTGACAAATAAATTAACAATATATTTTAAATATATAAAAGGAAGTACCTCTTTGCAGAACAGGCAATGAACTTCTGTGAGATTGCTGTCAGAGGAGAAAATACCAGTAGGTTCAAAATGGGATTAAACAGATTAATTAACAACAAGCTATCAGCAAATAACAGAGAGAACAGCAAGGAATGCACCATCCTAGAACCCTAGTAAAACTACAGTGGATTTGGGGAGATGGTAAGGGGCTGAAGGAAACAGCCAAGCTCTTCTGCCTTCTTTTCATGGCCTGTCCCACTGCTATTCCTGCAGACAAAATATTGGGCTAACTGAACTGCTGCTTCCCTCCTGACTGGTCTTGAAAGTCTCAGGCCCAACCAATCAGGTAGTGATGACCCCATCTCAGGAGAGGGAAGTGTAACAGCACAGAGAGCACTATCCATAAAATCAAGCAGTAACGCAACCTAAGTGGGACCTGGACCAGAACTGCTGCTGGATGGCAAAACCCGTGATTTCACCAGTGGTCAAGGACCCCTCAGATATTGTTTGCTTCCTCTGAGAATTGAGTGACTCATGTTCTATTTAGTGGTTTAAGTCTCCATTAAAAGGCTCTTCTACTGACACAGCAACCCAAGTATAAAGATTTGACCTGATCTGTGGAGGGTCCAGGTGATTAGGAACGGTAAGCTAAGCTGTGCTGTAAAATTTTGTGCTATGCTACTTATAAAATTAGGCTACACTGATTCTGTTTATAAAAATTTGTGCTATTCTGATCAAAAGATTCCATGCTCTGCTAATCAGAAAAATTTGTTAAAGCAGAAATTTAACTGTAACTGCAACTTAGTGCTGTCATAATTCTGCCAAAGATCCCCGAAAGAACTTACCTGTCCCCATAGTGTTGAGTGACAAGTCTATACATTTTTAACGCAAATGATCTTAATCTTGCCTTCAGAAGCTAGAGAAGCAATTAAAATGAAACAACTACACTACATGAATAGCACAGAGACTGATACTAAAACTTCAATTACAGAAGAATAGACACTGTGGATGACACCAAGCTGAGTGGTGCACTCCATGTGCTTGAGGACAGGCATGCCACCCAGAGGGACTTTGAGACAGGCTTGAGAAATGGGCCCATGCAAAACTCATGAAATTTCAAGTGAAAGGTAGTAGGCATAATATCTTGCTAGGACTTGCCACCTGTGGTCCTCATCATGCAGCCCCAGATGCAATCAGCCACCTCTGCAGCTTGCTCACATTCAACTTGCTGTCACAGAGCCCCTCTGGGCCTTGAGATTATTCCCAACTTGTCTGTCCTTACCCTTTATTAGAACAGAATAGTTCCGTTTGGAAATGCCTTACACTGATCTTCTATTCCAACTAACCACTTTCAGGGATGACCAAAAGTTAAAGTGTTTTATTAAGGACGTTATCCAAATGCTTCTTAAACACAATTAGGCATTGACTATCAACCACCTCTTCTAGGAAGCATGTCCCAGTGTTTGGCTATCGTTTCAGTAAAGAAATATTTCCTAATATTTTATCATCCGTGTTGCAGCTTTGAGCCATTCCCACACATCCTATCACCGGATCCCAGTCAGAAGAGATCAGCACCTCCTTCTTCACTTCACCTCCTCTGGAACCTATGGAAAGCAATCAGGTGACCTCTCAGTTTGTTACTTCCTTCGTAGAGGCAGAACTTTGTATTTGTCCTTTTTAAATTTTGTGAGATTCCCACTGGCCCATTCCTCAAGCCTGTTAAAGTCACTTTGAATGGCTTCCCTGTGCTCCAGCATAACTGCTGCATGCCTCACACTTTGCCACCTGTGAACTTGATGACAGTTCAGTGTCACCTCTTCCAGATCACTGGTCAAGATGTTAAACAGGACATGTCCCAGTACAGATCCCTACAGTTCTCTTCTTGATACCAGCCTCCAGGCAGAGCATGACCCCCCGTTACCCACAACAGGTTTGTACCTGTCTAGTTGTCTGCCTCTCCAGATCATAATGTATCAACTTATATATAAAAAATGGGGGAAAAGGCTTACTAAGGTCAAGATAAAATGACATTCCCTACTCTCCATTTACACACTGACTATTTTTGTGCCTGAGGGCAATCAGACTGGATTTTTATATTCTTCTACAAGCTGATGCTATGTAAATTCAAAGCAAAGTAATCAAGAGATGTTTTCAAAATACATTTCAGATTTTCATAATGTTTCATTAAAAAATGTGTAGAACTGGATCTTGCTAATTGCATCTTGAAAGGCATATATAGTAAAATGAAACTCTGACTACACTTAGCAAAACAGTGCAGAAGGAAAAAAAATTAATTTCTGGTAATACAAGACTCATTGCAAACTTTTTGTTTTGCAAATGACTAAGCACCTAAATCCAATTAGCCATCAAGGTTGCCTCCACACAAAATATACTGTGTTCATTTATTTTGACAAGTGAGTTTTTACTTTAATTACTTACAATATAGTAGTAAATTGCACTAATAAATCAGGGATGTGTATCTTACTAAAACAAAACTTCAAAGTAGTATGAGTTCTCACTACAGCTTTCTTCTATTAAATCTTCTCCGCAAAAAAACCAATAAACAACTGGATTACAGATACATGAAACAGGACTTCACAGCTACTCCAGAGAAGAAAGGTCACACTCAGGAGTTTTGTATGACTTCAAAGTGAGGGAAACAAATGACAATACATAGAATGTGTACTAAGAAGGCAAAGGGGTAAACAGACAGTGGGAACAGAGTGATAGACCCTGTGGTGGAGGGGGAACCACAACCTTTTGTCACAGGGTGGCAGGGGCACATCTGCTGCCCTTCCTTATTGTACCCCCAAAAGAAGTGGGTGGGCAGCGCAGGTGACATTTTGTCACATCACATAGCTCAGTGCTCCGAGTAAATCACCCCTCTGCCTGCCTGGACTTCTTTTATGGAAAACAGAACCCACCAGAGGTCAAATCTGGGGCCTGCCAAATCTTGCCTAAAATATTTACCTGGATCCAGCTTGGCCACAGAACTAATACCAGGCATTGGGAAATGATTCAAAGTAGACCATAAAAAATGTGGCTTCAGTCCACCTCTCCTTTCACAACCCTCCATATCCTAGACACATTTTAAATGAGAGTTCCATAGAATCATAAAATCATAGAGTGGAGAAGGGTGGAAATGAACCTCGAAGGTCATCTATTCACAATCCACCTTGCCATGGGCTGGGACACCTCCCACTAGACGAGGTTGCTCAAGGCCGTATTCACCCTAGCTTTGAACACTTCAAGGCTTGGGGCATTCACAACCTCTTTGGACAACCTGGTCTAGTGTCTCACCACCCTCACAGTAAAGAATTTCTTCCTCATATCTAATCTAAACTTACTTGCATTCAGTTTGAAAACATTCTCCCTTGTCCTGTCATTACATGCTCTTTAAAAAACTCTCTCTCCAGACTTCTTGTAGGCCACTTTAGGTACTGGAAGGCTGTTCTAAAGCCTTTTTTTCTCCAGCCTGAACAACACCCAACTCTCTCAGCCTATCCTGATAGGAGAGGCGCTCCAGCCCTATGATCAGCCTAGTAACTCTCCTCTGAGCTCATTCGAACAGGTCCACATCTTTCTTGCGCTGGGATCCCCAGACCTTGATGCAATACTCCAAGTGGGGTTTTACAAAACCAGACAGATTAGAAAGGGAGAATCATCTCACTTGATCAGCTGGTCACACCTTTTTGATGCAGCCCAGAATGTGGTTGCCTTTCAGGGCTGCATGCATGCATTGTTGAGTCATGTTCAGCTCCTCATCCACGAACGCCTTCAAGTCGTTCTCCCCAGGGCTGTTCTCAATCCATTCTCTGCCCGATCTCTATTTGTGCTTGGGACTGCCCTAACCCAGGTGCGGTACCTTGCACTTGGCCTTGGTGAAATTCACGAGGTTCACACAGGCCCATCTCTCAAGCCTTTCAGGATCCCTCTGGAACCCTTTTAGTTCAGCTTACGGATGTCCAATTTTTTTTTTTTAATGATTTCAATTGAATTAGGTGAATGAATATAGCTATGACAGTCATGCTAAACAAAAAGAAAAAAGCCAATTTTTTTGACCCATAATCCTCATAAAAATACAATTCATACCTAGCAGAGACAGTTTCTTTATAGAAAGTTATGGTTTTGCACACCATAAACAACAGATAATTAGTAACCATGATATGAGCTGCTAATAAACTAGATGCTTCATTTTCTCCTTTTGTTCTTGCTCACATTTATCTCGTCTGGATCTAAAACACATCAGAGCAGCAGAACTGCAAAGGAACATTCTGTGAATAGCAGATACTTCTAAATAAAGTCAAACCTTGATAGATAAATGTGGCAAAAGATATCCCCAACCTGTTCTGGGCAAAAGGAAGACACAGAGAAGCCTCAGTGGAGTCCTTAGCATTTAACTAAGGCAACCAAAGGGAAAGGACATGGAAAAGCACACAATTGCTGATGCACTGGTCTCAGAAAACATTGAATAATAACAGTAATTTCATTTATAAAGAGGATTTGCTACAGAGTAAAGAAAATGGTATGCAGAAAAAAAATGGATGAAGAAAATGGGGGTTGCTGTGGTGGTGGTTGCAATAACTGAGTATGGATTTTCTGCTACAAATAAAGGAACAGTAAAAACAGTACCCCCAGTACGATGTGCAGCTAAGTAGTTCTGGCTGTGGAAGCTTGTTGCCTTGAAAGACCAGATGGAATTGGTGAATAAGGCCTGGATAAGCATTTATGTTTCCTGCACTAGGTTTCTCTGAACTTTTCACAAAGTCCAGCATAGGAGCTGGCAAGTATGTGTTTACCACTATGAAAATGAGACCAAGGAATGACCTCTACACTCCTGATTATCTGCAGTGCTCAACTGGTAGCTTAATCCCTAGTTCTGTTTTGAACTAACTGTTTCCATGTAAAACTTGGCAGGACTCAGTCTAGTTGCAAGTATCATTTATGTAAGTCAACCAAATAAAATTCTACTTGATCTGGGGAACAGGAATTGATAAACTTGGGTCTTGGATTCTGTAGTGCAGTACAACAAAGACAGCCACTATATTTTTATATGAAATCTGAAATATTAAGCATATAAGGGATCTGGATTTTTTAAATCTCAAAATGCCACTCCTAATTCAACCTCAAATACTATCTTTCATCTATGGAGCTCTCTACAAGACCAAGGCTCCTTATTTGACTGCTGTGAATCCAGACATCAGCATATATTCATAATAAAACTGGTGACAGTGTATGAATATTTTGTAATATTTATGTTACCTTAGCACCATTAATGACCACAGACATAAAGCTAGGAGTGGACAAAAGAACTTCATAAAGATATGTGCAAGTAAAATCCAGGCCAAAAAAAAAAAAATCTTGAAGAGGAGGTAATGATCCCCAAAATAATATACCAAGACGAGATAATTTCCTTCTCTTTGGGGGTAGGGACAGAAGCACTGACACTGAGATAGGAAAGGCTGGTAACAAAGGATACATCCTAGCTTCTGTTCCAGCTTCCCTGTCAAAGAGCACAAACACCTTGACCTTGGTGACTAAGAATGACTATGGATCACAGCCATCAGTTTTAACAAAAAAATGAGTTCCATGGTTCTATACACTTATGGCTACTTTAGAACAAATTTGCTAAATAATAACTGTTCCTTCTATATGCTCATAACACTTGCTAGTGATTAAGTAGCAAATTGTAATATGTATTGTTAAATGACTATCAGTCCAGCAAAAGATTGCTTTCACGTTTGAAACAGCTTGATTTATCAACCCTTTAATCTCTGCCCTTAGAACAATCTTCAATTCCCTAACTGAGGTATAAATCTATAAACTGAGCTGCAACAAACTATTGGCCTCTGTTTTTACTTTAACTATGTGCTCTAATGGTCAGTGGGAGAAAATTTATGGTTACTATTCAGCCTTTGCCAAGGCAACACAACAGTCATGGGGTTTCTGATCCATTCATCATCAGCACACATGCTTGTCTTACAAATAGCCTATAAACAGCTTGCATGATTATAACTAGTAAACTATCCAATGCCATACTAAACTTCTGATTGTTTAGAACATTATGCATTTTAAAGAGCAACCATAATCTCATGAGGATCTATATTTTCAGACTGACTGCATGAACCTTGTAAAAAGCCCACTTTAGCACAGGCATCCTCACTTTGGCTACGATAGATTCAATTTTCATCCTAATCACTAGTACAGTGCCATGGTTTGGATTTTGTATGAGAATAATATTGATAACACAGGGATGTTTTGCTGTTCCTGAGTAGTCCTTACTGCAAGTCAAGGATGTTCCACTTTCCCATGTTCTGCCAGTGAGCAGGTGCACAAGAAGCCACGAGGGAACACAGCCAGGACAACTGACGTGAACTGGCCAAAGGGGTATTCCCTACTGTACAACATCTTGCCCAGTATATAAACTGGGGGGGGAGTTGGCTGGGAGGTGCTGATCACTGCTCAGAGACTGGGCAATTGTCTGCTCGTGGTGAGCCACTGTATTTTGCACAATTTTTTTCTCTTGGGACTTATTTCTCTCTCTCTCTTCTTTTCATTGCTCCTCCTCCTCCTAATACTTTAATATGATTACTATTACTCTTATGATTGCTGTTTTAATTATTATTGTTATTATATTTTACTTTATTTAATTTATTAAATTGTGCTTACCTTAACATGTGGGTTTTATCTTTTCCTTATTCTTCTCCCCATCCCACCAAGGAGTGGGGAGTGAAAGAGCAACAGTATGGAACCTAGCTGCTGGCTTTGGTAAAGCCATGATAATGGGAGACACAGGGTGGTACAGATGTACACTACAAGCTAGTTCTTCTAGTTCTTCATCTACCAGGAAAATAGTGTAATACAGAAGTCTCAGTACCATTTTGATTTTCTGCTAGTGATCATTATGTGTGTTACATAGCACTCCTCAGGCAGGCCTACTAGGCCGAGGGCCTAAAGGAGAGCTACACAAGGAACCACACAGACACAGCAGCAGGAGAGGGCAGAAAGAGAGAGGGCAGAACCCTCTGACTTTTATTTATCTGTTTTCACACATCACCGTGGATTGGAGGTAGAAATCACCACCTCTCAATTCCAGTTGGTCAGTGTATTTATCAATCATATTTCTCCACCCAGTATACTGGAATTCATAAACATAGGAAAAGAACAGATAGTAGCTAAGGAAACCATGGCCATGTTAAAGAAAGATCTAATAATATTTACAAAAGGAAAAGCACTGAAACACTGCAAAGTCAGGGCAACAGTGTTGCAACCCAAATCACCTTTTTGTTAGGCAGATTCTATGTTGAGAGGTTAACTTCAGTATAATCTTTGCTCTAAAGAGAAGCAAACATTGTCTTTCATTTAGGATGCATTTCAGTGTATCACTTCACTGCTTTGTCAAGGGTCAAACAGAATAAAATATTTTAATAAAGTTATTAGGTATAAAATAAATATTTTTACACATGTGAAGATCTGCTAAGATTATATTGGTTGAGATTTTTTAGTGTCTACTGACCTTGAACCATGGGGCTCAAGACCAAGTCGGATGGGGCTTTGAACAACCTGATCTGGTGGAAGGTGTCCCTGCCCATGGAAGAGATCTGGAACTCTATGATCTTTAAGGTCCCTTCCAACCCAAACCATTCTATGATTCTATGACCTTTGTTGTTCAAACAAGATAACTAATCCCTCTCATCCATGTATGCTTTCTTGGAAAAGACAAAGAAATATGAAATAAATTTGATATGATGGTATTACAAACAGATTGGAATTTAATTGCAATAAGAGATTTCTTCTATTCATAGAAATATTATTAGATCATAAATGCATGTCTGTCAGAGCATTATGTTCTTTCACTTGGAGCTGAAATGTTATTTTATAGTTAGAAGTAGCATTCAGAACCTTTGATTTGTGCTTTTGGCAATTATGTCATGAAATTTAAAATCATGACAGCAAAGATATTAAATTTTGGCTGAATTTTTGGAAGGAAATATGAAGACCTTCATAAGATTTGCCAGTGTAAGAACTATTGCTTTGACTGTATAATACCTAAAAAACCCCAAACCAAACAGCTCCTAAATCAAATTAATTTTAGTAAAGATGCTGTATGACAAGACTTTTTCCTTGGCCTTTCTTTTGTGTTTATTCTGCTATATTCTAACAACTCTTGATTGAGCTGGACCACTGACTGCCTGTTAGGGAATTATTTAATCAGAAGCACTGGCTGGCCAG
The DNA here is from genome assembly GCA_013400735.1 of Pomatostomus ruficeps. Taxonomy (NCBI): domain Eukaryota; kingdom Metazoa; phylum Chordata; class Aves; order Passeriformes; family Timaliidae; genus Pomatostomus; species Pomatostomus ruficeps. Next base: position 26,234 of record VYZT01026011.1, read on the forward strand.
AAACCCTGCTTGACATGAAGAGCAGAAAAACAGAACTTTGAAAGCAAGTAAGAGGTGAACTCTTGAAGATAACTTCCAGCATCCTCTCTTTTCTGGGTATGTTGTGAAAGGCCAGACTTCCTGAATAACTTTGTAAAATTCAATGCCTTTACCACAGAGATACTTCAAACTTTGAAAGTGATAGGTTAGTTGTTTATGTCAGACAAACTCACAGTATTGCCAGACTATTTCCAAGCTGTTGTTCACTCACCCTAGTCACTTATTTTTGTGATGTTCAGATCCTAGATTTGTGGGATGAAAAAAAAAAAAAGCCAAAAGAGCAATTTAATCTCTTGAAAATCTGCTGTTCTCAAATCAGCAACTGCAGGCCACAGCCAATATATAATAAATACTATAGGAATTAAATATTAATTTTCATTGGAGATATTCAAAAACAATCTGGATGCAACCCTGTTCAATGTGTTTTAGGGTGACTCTGCTTGAGTGGGGAATTTGGAACAAATGACCCACTGTGGTCCCTTCCAACCTGATCCATTCCGTGATTGTGTGATTTTCCATTATTTTCACACCCAATCACCCAATTAATCATTTTTTCCAATTTAAATTACTTATTTTTTTTCTGAATTTGTAAATTTCTTTGTGCATAGTTTTGCACTCCACTAACAAGAAGAGTGTTTTATATAAAATTAGCAGTAATAATTGTTGAGTCCAACTGGAGCATTTTTCTCACAATGTTATGCCTTGTGACAACTTTCCCTCCTATTCCTCTTTAAACTGAACAGAGTCCCATCTTGTCTTGCTCTTTCCTCTTTCTCTGTAAGCTTCTCACTCTAACAAAAAAATCAGTTCAATCCCACTGATAAATGTTTAGTAAATAAGCAAACAGTCTTCACAGTCTTCTACAGATACTATGTAGTCTTGGACATCTTTACACTGTCCAAACTATAAAAACTAAAATTGTATAAAGTCTGCAAATCACTTAAAACTAAATGAGACACTGGTAACACAGGCATTTGTCAGTATGAACAAATTATTTTTAAACCAGAATGAAGCTAAAAAAATAGAAAAGTTATCTGGGATTTCCTATTAAGTTATATATAATTTTTCAAAAGAGAGTAAAAGAATTTGGTTTTTTGTAAGATTACACAATTGCAAGTTTAAAGGAGAAAACTGTCAAATTCCATGATGTTACTGTATTTGCTTGATATATCCCATACCTATCACATATTTATACCTATTACTCAAAAATGCTGTTTTAAAATGATTTTTATATTCACATATATCTATTTATATCACATTTGCAAACACTGGAGCCAAAAAATGACCTGAAGAACTCATTTTGTGGCAGAGTCATTAATAAAAATAAAGAAAAATACTGTATCTACTTAAAAAGTTACATAAACTTTAAAGCTGAGAATCATACTGTGTCTACTTTTAAAACTGCATGAACTTTAAAGCTGACATTGACATCTAGTTGCCATTAAAACAAAAATGACTTGAATGTTTGCTCTAAAGAAAGGCGAAGAGAGCAGCGGCTTTGGGAGAAAAAAATCTTTAATAATACAAGTGATATTATTAAATCTTAGAAGTTACAACCCTAATAAGCAATTTTGAGGAAATGATCATATGCAAATGGGTCATATTTTCTCCCAGGGCCAGATATGCTACCTTGTTTTTGAAACTTGTAACAAATATGGTTTTTCTCCTTGTCTCTGTGCATGACCTAAAGTAATTATTTTTAACTGATGAACTCCTCACAGGTCTGTGGGTTAAACGGAAACAGAAGCCCAGTGTCAATGTAGTGTCCTTTTGTACTTGTAGTAAAATGTCCTTCAGGATCTCACAGTACCAAGTGCTGTATTAATAAAGAAAAAAACCTTAGTTATTTCTTAGGGTAATAAACATTCCACATCTCATTTTATATCTAAAGAGATGTCACAAATGAAGGAGCAAAAAGTAGACCAGTTCTCACAGTATTTGGCATTTACATGGCATGGCTAATTTCATTCACATCTTTTACTTGGAGATTCTTAAACAGCTTTCTTTTGCAGAACAAAAGGAAGAACTTTTTAAGACAAACTGTTTATTTTTTTCAGTTCCTTATCAAAGTATAGAGTCTGCATTCTACAATCCTCTGGGCATAGCTGACTAGTTACGTTGAAACTAACTTTTAAAATATTAGATTAATACCAACCTTTGGAGGAATATACATTTTATTTTATATAAAATATTTTGGCAGCAAAGTACAACAAATGCTATGTAAATGACCAAAATTATTTATAATTAGTGACATTTCATTTCTGTCCCTATATACTGAGACCTCAATTTTTTGGTCTCTCTCACCTTGACCCCCCAGAACACTTCAAAGTATAAAACTTAAAAAATTAAGAAATGGTAAAAACATCAATAAACTACCAAATAGAAAAGAGGAAAAAGAAGAATTTACAGCAATAAGAATTAATATTTAATGCTTAGAAAAAATGGAGAGACAGGAAAGGAGCACAGAAGGAAAGCTGCTGTAGATGGCATTTGTTGGGAAAGATTTCTTAAAAATAACAGCTGGAATAACATCCTATATCTAATATTACTCCATTGCTAGATATATATAGTAACATAATCAATACAAATGTAAGGCCCTAGAAAACTCACTCAATGGGATTCTTAACATGGCTTACATTGTTCATGTACTCTGAGTTAGACACACAGGATAAATACTGTCAAGGTATTCTCAAGAGGTCAAAACAACAAAAAACTTTACTGGCTACTTCAAAAAAAATCAAAGACCTTTGGCAAAAGTTTAGAGCAGCATTCAATCAACATAAAGCAGTTCAGAAAGCATTAACTTAGCCCATTCAAAACTCCAAGCCCATTCAATTTTAAGTTATTCACAATTCCAAGAAGAGGAAATTAGAAGAAGAAAGAGAAGAGAGAAAGACAGAAAAAATATACAAAAGAACAAGTATAGCTGGTAGCAGTCCTGATTCCAGAAATGTTCCGCTGATAGAAATTCCAAGAGGATGTACAGTCAAGACATGTGCTTGCCTCATGCTTTGGCTTAAGTACCCTTTGGCTTTCCTGGGCCCTTCCCCTAGGTGGGACTTCTGGTCATTTGGCCACTCAGGAGGTGGGATGGGGGCTTCAGAGGCAGGTGTGGAGCATTGCCTCTGGTGTGCCAGGGATTGGTGGCCACTGCAGGGCTGGGATACAGACCAGAGGGAGTGAGGTGTGCAGGGTATGGCAGAGCCTCACTAGAGCAAGGCCTGACCTGTCCCTCCCCCCACACACTCACTCAAAATGTTTCAAGCCAGCAATCCTTCCAGTCTCTCACAACAAGTAATAACAAAAAAGGGCTTATGTGTGTTAGGAAAAAAAGAAAAAAAAATTGGAGAGTTGATCAATATGGAGATGACCTGCAAAGGTATAGACCTAATATACAAGCTGATTAAAACAACAAAATAAGAGGACAGAGACAATATTTTGTACGGTGGGGCAGTACAATTAACAAAAATCAAAATTAGTCTAGAGCAAAGTGGATCTACTGAAATAATTGACTACTTTCCATTAAAACAACATATTTGTTTGATAAATTTAGTAATATTAATATAATATATTTACATTGCTGTCACACATTCTACTCCATATTATAATATATTTCAGTTAAGAGACTTACATAATGCAAAATCAAATGGTTTAACGTTTGGTAGACTTAAAACTGTGAAGTCTGAAAATACAGCTGAAAACAGAACATTGCCACTGAATTAATTACAATTTTATTCTAATTAGGTTTTGGCCTCTTGGGGCTCCTCATCTGTTTGTTTGTTTTTTTGGGTTTTTTTTTAATTTGCAAACTCCTGAAAGAATATAATTGACAGGGTCTGTAGATGATGCATAATTACAAAAAACCCAATAAAACACATGAAAATAAATTTGCTGATTTGAAGAGCATTATTTTGAAGTGATCAAATGAAATAATGCTTTCATGAAAGCTGAATATAGGTCATATATTCCTTATGGAGGGCTTTATCTTCAGGATCAATAAAATGACTTCTCTGTATGATATTGTTACTTTAAATGGTTATACTGGAGAGCAGGATTCAGCTGTCTAGTTGGGTTCATGTAGCTTCACAGTGTCACTTTACATCCCGTGGCAGCCCATCTCTATTTAATCTGTAACTTCAGAAGAAATGCCCATTTATTGTGTCTTATCTATGTATCCATGACAGATGCTTTTTATTTGTCATGGTTTCAAACAGCATTACACATTTCTGTTGAAGTTACTAGTTCCTTCTCAGTTTATTAAGGCAATATTTATTGTATTAACTGGTTTTATATAGAATATAATTATTGCTTAAACACCTGGACAGTGCAATATAATGTAAAGAAAAAATGTAAACTAAAAATGCAAGAAAACAGTAGTTATCACATGTGCTCTGAGACCTTGACTCAGGCTGAGAAAAAATGGGATGACAAGTAGTCCAACTGCACTGGTGTCACTCAGTGTCATAAGGACTGAAGATTTCCTCCTTATAAAAGAAAATCTATGTATTATTTCTGCTTTGAAAGAGAGAACATAGACTGAAAATAACTATTCTGGTAAACTAATGGGGTTATGTCTAATACACTTTAATGGGCCAGAGTTAATCAAAAGTGGAATCCAGTAGCAAAACATTTTCACCCAATGAAAGGTTAAGCTAGATCATAATCACTGCTGACAAGTGTGAAATTCAAATTACACCTTTTTTGAAATGTTAGTTATAAAGGCATGAAATTGCATCCTTGTTTTGCAATCAGCTCAATGCTGTATAGGAAGAGTTCAATTCATCATACAATATTTTTTTTTGCATAACTGCCCTTTTATAGATGGTTTCAAAGTTATTCTTTTACAACTTGAACCACCATCTAGAAACAAAATTGAAAAAATAATGACTAATTTATAATAGGTTCTGATTTTTTCCTTCGGTTTTGCATTTGCAAATTATGGTAGGAATACACAGACACTGATTTGGCATCTGTCACTGTGCTGGAACATTTCAGTTTCCTCTCAGTGGAGAAAAATATGGATCCTGGTTTAAATTTCTTTTGAAAATAAATACTTATGATTGTTTGGAAATTGGAAGTAGTTAAGTGGCTAACACACAGAATGGGTCTCAGAGAGTTATGGACTTTGCAGTAGGTAAATTTTTTTTTTTTGTTCTTTGTTTCAGACCAGCCCTCCTCCCACTCAGTAAAGGAGGAGCAAATCTGAGCATGTCTCACAGAGACACATCCAAGTAGACATGAATACACATGCACATATACATCTATTCTATGTATCTATAAATATTATATATATATAAAAAATAAACGTGTAAACATAGTGTATATATACATATATATAAACTGGGTTTGAATAGAATACAGTGGGGTTAAAACATGTCACAACAGATAGCAAATAGGGACTCAGTACTGCAATAGTAAATGGATTCTAGTTAATATAATTTGAATAGTATATACAAGAGAGTTTTGACTACCAAAAATAGTTTCCCCATCACTGTTACTCACTCTTAGGATATCAGTCAATAACTAGATATTGGTCATTTGTGACACAATTCTCATTTCACTTTGTAAAAACCTTCATGTTCTACTATCTCCTAACACTTCTTTACTATGCATAAAATATTTTCTATAGGATAGGTTCTAATTCTTTGACTCTGTATGGATAACTCTAATAAACTTTATTTCTCTTAATTGAACTGCAAGAAGTACCACTATTTCATTTTTCAGTTAAAAGAATATTGGTTTAAGAAACTTAGTTCAAACTGAATATACACTTTGAATTCCCTATTGTAAGTAATCCCCTCTACATTAGTAGTTGTCACATAGTGTAAACTTGATGCGCCTCTACATGACAGAGTTTAGTGCCAATAAAAATATGATTATAACCATATCTTTCCAAGGTGTCTTAAGATAAAAATATGAAAGAAATCAAAAAAGAAATCAAAAAAAGTTTAAGTTAGCTAAGACCTCAAAAATCATTAGGGTTTGTGCAAATTAGAGTGATTTGTATCTATCTGTGAGAAGTACTTAAGTTTTAAAAAGGAACTTTCCAGATCTTCACACAATAATTGAAACACTGCTACAAATGCCAAAAGATTACTCAAAAAGGCTTTCAAACCTTGCAAAAGCTTGTGTTCTTTTTTCAGTAACATTGATAAGAAAATTTACTCATTTGGATCTATTTTTAAACTATAGCTTTCTGATTTGCTTTCTGATTTCTTTCCACTTATGAAACAGTTCTGTAAGTATTAAAGTACTGGGCATGTTACATTTTAACTGAGTTGATGGATTTGATTTAACTTTTTTTTTTCTTTCAGTGAAAAGACACAAAAAGAAATGTTGAGAAGTACATGATTTTTGTTCCTCATTATTTTTGTTATTTAGAAGCTGCTTTTATCCTCACATCTGTAACAGTTAACTTAGTTTAGTGGAAATATATAAGCTTCAATGTCTTAAGGGAAAGCACATGTTGCAGAGATTGTTGAGACTGAGAAACAGTGCTAGGATATTGAAAATTTACATGAAGCTAAACTTTCATTTATAAGGTTCTCAGTCTGTCTGTGTATATTTGTTGTAAGAAAATTAAAGAAATCATTTCAAGGCCAGCAGGTGCAGATTGATACTTTTCAGGTTGAAAAATTCTTAGCAAGTGCTTTCACCTATGCTTTTTATGTGTGATTTAAATCCATCAAGCACCACAAAAAGTATATTTGTACTCACAAGTAACTATGGTTACTTGTGTAACCTTTGCCAGCTGCTAGATGTCTACCCAGATTGTCTCTCCTTCCTCTTCTCAATAGTTCATGTGAAGAAAATAAGGTGAAAAAGCTTTTGGTTTGAGATAGTCACTGAGGTTGCTCACCAACTGCTGACACAGACAAAACAAACTTGACTTTGGAAAAATGAATTTAATTTATTGCCAACAAATAAACATTTGTGCAAAGAGAGAAAAAAAAAAGAAACAAAACCAAAACCCCAGGTACCTTCCCCACATCCCTCAATCCCCCTTTTCCCCAGGCTCAGGTTGATTCCTTTATACCCAACTCATCTGCCCATCCCCTGGGAATGAGAGGTCATGGTCAGCAGAACTTCCTCTCTGCCAATTGCACTTTCTCCTTACACTTTTTCCCTGCTCCAGCGTGGGTCCTCCCCACAGTCTCTAGTCCTTCAGCACATGGATGTTTCATGATATCACCTCCCCCAGTTGTTATATTTATCTTGACCCACACAATCTTTCACCTTATTTTCTCCCTGTCCTGGTGAGGGGGGCATTAAGAGAGCATCAGCATGTCTATCTGCCAGCCAATCAAGGTCAACCCATTACTGAGACAGTATTTTGCATTTCATTATATTAACATATATTTTGTTTTCAACAAGTCATTCACAAAATTGAAATAATTTATAGTACAACCATAGAATATGCTGAGTTGTGAGGGACCCACAAAGTTATTGAAGTCCCCTTCCTGGCCCTGCACAGGACATCCCCAATAATCACACCTGAAAATAAATTGCGCCTGTAAAATAGCTGTCCTTAGACACAGCTGGTTTACAATGAAAATTAATGGTAAAGCAAGCAAATAATGGTCACTAGTTATTGTCCTGCACGAAGGTTAATTTCTGGAAACTCAACCTCATTAGCTACTGCTAATCAACACTACAGAAAACAAAAATTTTATTTCCTCTAGATTATGAACTGTAAAACTTCAAATAATTGGGACAGTTAAGCATCATATTTTTCCTATGTAAGCTGGTAGTATCCAAAGGTCTTGACTTACAAACCTAAATAATCTGTGCAATGTGAAATCTTGGTTGCTTCACTTTGAGTGTCTAGATGTATTTCAAGTTCAAACTATTATACTGAAAAGAGAAAGGAGTAATTTAATTAGATCCTGTAGCTAAATATCCAAAATAATAAAAAAATAAATGCTGGTTTAATATTTGCATTCATTTTGACAGCAAGTTCCAAATGTTGTTATCTTCAAACTTTGTAGTCAGGTAACTAGTTTTTGTTTAATTTAGAATACAGAGAGGCATTAAGAATGTTTAAAACCCCACAATATTAATTTTTAAAAAAAGAGATTGTGATCATATTAGACTGCAGATCAGCTTGCAGATCAGATCAATAACTTTTAAAATAAAACCAAGCAGCACAGTATATTCAACATAGGCAACTAAATACAAGGAACTAAATACTTTGTGCTGTAGGTACCCAAACATAGGTGCATGGTACTTGAAAAGTGATGAACTAGTCATTTAAAAAGGGTCAAGAATTATCTGTGCAGTGAATACAGTGATGTAGCCATTTGTAGTGATGTAGCCAGTGATGTAGTGAAGACTTTCACAGATAATCTCTGTCTTGCATTAAGCAGGCCTGCACTTGGATCATAACCTCATGCAGTGCTACAGGCTTGAGGATGAGTGGCTGGAAAGCTGCTGAGAGGAAAAAGGACCTGGCAGTGTTTATTGGCAGCCAGTTGAACCTGAGCCAGTGTGTGCCCAGGTGGCTGAGAAGGCCAATGGCATCTTGGCCTGTATCAGAAATAGTGTGGCCACAGGACCAGGAAAGTGATTGTCCCTCTGTACTCAGCCCTCATGAGGCTTCACTTCAAATCCTGTGTTCAGCTCAGGGCCCTTCAATTCAGGAAGGACTTTGAGGTGTTGGAGCTTGTCCAGAGAAGGGCAACAAAGCTGGTGAAGGGTCTAGGGCCAAAGTCTTATGAGGAGTAGCTGGGTGACCTAGGGGTGCTTAGCCTGGAGAAAAGGAAGCTGAGGGGACACCTTATCACTATCTACAACTCCCTGAAAGGAGATGGTAGCGAGATGGGCATTCAAGTTGTGCCAGGAAAGGTTTAGATTAGATATTTGGGAAAAAAGAATCACAGAAGGACTTGTAAAGAACTGGAACAGACTGCCCAGGTTGGAGTTAACGTTCCTGGAAGTGTTCAAAAAACATGTAGATACAGCACTTGAGGACATGGTTTAATAGTGAACATGGTGGTGATGCTAGGCTGATGGTTGGACTAGATCTTAAAAGTCTTTTCCAACCTTAATCATTCTATGATTGCACTATAGTTACAGGTTAGATTGAAACTCTGAGCCGATCACTTTTAGATACCTTGATAATAAAGAGAAAAAAAAGATAGTTTTAAGATCTTTAACCTGACTAATGTTAGATGTTTATTGAAGGATCATATGAATTGCATTCTCTAAGTGCTTCATTTAAAAAAAGGAGACTTGAGAATGTTGTCTTGACATCTATGTCTGGCTATATGAGTCCTAATCAAAGCAACTGGGGGAAAAAGAAAAGAAACAGAAAGTGTTATTAATTTTTAAAAAATTACGAACACATTATCAACAAGACAAATATTATTGAAATTCATAGCATCCTAGAATTTTTAATTTACAACATGTTTTGTTTTGGTTATCATACACAAACTATGAAAACTCGACGCAGCTATTGACTATTTTGACTATTTAACTATTGACTATTTGACTATTTAAAATCCAGATGGAAAAAATGGTAACACCAATGGTGCTTAAATATTAGAGTGATCATACGCGTAAGAAAACCCCAATGACAGTTAACTTAAGCACTTATCCATGATCAAGGAATGTAGCACGGATGGCCTGTAGG
>VYZT01026012.1:0-205421 GCA_013400735.1 Pomatostomus ruficeps
CCCGCGGAGCCGCCGCGCCCCGCGGCCCGGCACGCTCGGCAGCCGCCGCCCTGGAGCATCACCCGAGGCCCGCCCGAGGCTGCCCGGGGGTCCCCCGGGAAAGGGGCTCTGCAGACACACGAGGCGTGGGATGATGGAGCTCCTCCATCGCGCACTCGGCCAACAGAAGCATCCACATCTGCAGTGCTGCCTCCTGGCACTGCTGTTCTCCTGTACCCACTGCTGGCACCCCGTACCCACTGCAGACACCCCGTACCCACTGCTGACAACCCCTACCCATTCCTAGCACCCCATACCCACTTCTGACACCCCGTATTCACTGCTGACACCCCTTACCCATTCCTGACACCCCGTACTCACTGCTGGGACCCCTGTAGCCACTCCTGGCACCCCGTACCCACACCCAAACCCTTTGCCCACCTCAGGCTGAGTGGTTCTGTGGGGGCTGCCCTGGCAGCAGCCAGCCCGACCCACAAGCAAACCCCAGCAGTTACATGGAACCGCATAACGGTTTGGGTTGGAAGGGACCTTACAGACCGTCTCGTTCCAAACCCTGCCATGGACAGGGACACTTTCCACCAGACCATGTTGCTCCAAGCCCCGTCCGACTCAGCCTTGATTTTCATGTTTAGGGGTTGTAGCACCAGAAGATGTGCACGGTGCCAGCAGAGAAAGGGAACATCAATGTTCGGGTAGCGTTTGCCCTTCTCCACTGAGCCCAGAGGCTGAGGAGGTGAGATGAGGGCTGTAATTTGGATCAATTCAAGTCCATTCAAGACGACCCCAGATTCAAGGTATTTCCAGGAATTCAGGGACACCCTTATTTTAGCTGAAGAAACCATACTGTTTCCCATTTAACACATCACAAAATGATTCCAGAAAGATTATTTATTTAAGATACATTTGTTTTGTAATTTCGTTTTGAACTGGGAGTTTGTTGGGGGTTTTTTTATGTTTTTACCATGTGTCAGTAATAAATTTTGGTTTAACACAGGAATATTTCTTTCATCTAAGAAAGGAAAAAATTTTAAATAGTTCTCTTTCATCCCAAACACTAAAGAGCTCAGTCTTTACACAAATTACTACTTAGTCAGAGTCATATCCTCAGCAAATTAAAATATTTATTTAAGTAGTCAGATTCACATACATTATGAATCCAGAGCAGAAAAAAAAAAAGAATGAGCACCAAATTTAACAATGAAAATCATTAAAAATGAATTCATAATACTAAAAAGTCACATAGAAATATAAATAGAGTCTTGGAAAGCACAAGTTTCTTTTAAAAATTGACATGAAAACGTAATATAAGAAAAATACGTTTCTAAGAAGCAAAAGGTCAGCTTTTAGTCTCGCTTTCCTGGAACTGAAGTATTACCTTGCTGATTCTAAAGGTTGCAGAAGAAAGTTTCTGGAATGTGGGAGGAAGTCAGACCATCAAGCATCTTTAACCTTTTTTTAGTAACAACAGCAGGTGGATTTTCTGTGATTTTCAGTCTGTTTGGGTAGACTACAGGTGTGAAGAAACAAGCTTTGCCAAGAAAGCAGCACAAGGTAAGTTCCTGAGGTCTCCAGATTTCTACAGGAAGTTGTACCTTTCCATATTATTTTGTGCTCACATCTTCTCTCTCACCTTGTGCCCTGTTCCCCTGCCTCCCTGGCTTTGCATAGCCCCGTTCCCTTGCTTTCCCAAGCTCCTGTCCCTAAACCCCACACCCAGCATCCTGGGTGTAAGGATTGGTACCCATCTCTTCCAACAAAACCCATTGTTCCCAAATCTCCGGCAAAACTGAGCCCCACTGCTCCCTCAGCTACTTACCTCCTCAAAATAGAGATAAAAAAAGTTGAATGGGATTTTTCTGAGGTTTCTCATGCTCCCACTGACCCCCCACATACATTCTGGTGCTTGATCTCTCCCCTTCCTCGCATTTTGAAAACTGCTGCTCTGGCTAAACAAAGTCAACAGCTTTTTGAGGAATCTGTTGTTTTCCAGGTGCTTAAAAAGAAGTCAGTTGGTTGGGAAAAAACCACCACCACCAAACCGCTGTGGTTTGAGGAAGATCCCTTTGTTTAAAAAAATGTAAAAGAGATAAATTAAACCCCAGAACGCTTGCAAGACATCTAGGGGCCAGCAGTTCACCTATGTAAACTCACACCCTGGAGCCAAGAAGGAGGTGCTGGAGCACCAATTTCCTGGGACAACACAGGACACCAAGGTCTCCTTGGACCTCCTGGGCTTTCATCAGCTTTTCTGGTGTGGACTCCTTGTCTTTTTTCCACAGCTATGAGATCCCTGTGCTCACGTAGCCATCGTGTCAGGATTGATTTAATGATTTAATCTCCTGAAACTTTCTCCCTCTGGGTGTCACTGCTAGAGGAAACTATTTAACCACAAAATAAATGTTGTACTCCTGGGTTACTGATGCCTACATAACTGGAAGGAAGGGCAAGTTTCAGCTGCATGTTACATTTTACAAAACACAAAATAACGGGTGTTGCTTTTTCAGAGCCTTTTAAAAGAAAAGCACTTTGATGTTTAAATGTCAGACATATGAAGAATAGTAATTATTTTGTCATCAGTGCTGTACTAATCTTTAGTGAGGATAAATGCACTTGTTAAAAAAACCCAACAACTTAGCCATGTTTTTTAAGTGATTACTACCTAAAATTTGTCTGCATTTTGTTCCTGGGACTCGGGTTCACCAGAATAACCAAATTGCTTTGTGAGTTTGTAATTCTGGATTTTCAAGTATATTAAAAAAATGGCTAATGCAAGTCACTCCCCATATGCACAGGGACCCTCTATTTATGTACTGAACATTTGGGTATTGATTATATTATTTTTTAAACCTTTAACCGAGAAGTGATGCATCATATCACCTCTTAATCCCCGGTCCCAATAAATACAGTTCTCCTGTCTTTGCAGGCACAACATTTTGTACAGACTTCTAAGATCTAGAGGTTAAGTGAAAATTAATGTACAATCACTGGTATCTTTTCCAGAAACAAGTAATATTGACTTCTGTACTGCAGAACATGTTCCAGACCTAAGAGAAACCTGGTCCTTGGTTCCAGGTGTAGGGGGAACCTGGCTGGAAAGGACTTTGTAAGAGTGCAGAGCAAGGAGAGAGCAGTGGGAAAGCCAGGGAAAGTTGGGCTGGCCCGGAACTGCAAAATTATGGCCCAAATGGGTACTCAGAGGTGACAAAAGCACCTCGGGTAAGGGTGTATTTTGACTGTAACTCATTGTTGCAATTGGTCAAAGTGAAATAAAGTAATTGTAGGGCTAGTGTAATTATGTAATAATTTGACACAAGTGTCAACATTGAAATGACCTCCTCGTTTTCTTGTTATTCTGAAATCTTTTCCTCGGGAAAATAGTCCTAATTTCTGTGTACCTCACCAGCAAATCTTCGTTCACATAAACACCTGTTATCATTTTCTTATGCTTTTTCCTATTCTGTTTTTCTTCCAAATCATAAAAAGTCAATGGACTTTTATAGCTGCTGGATCAGTCATTAAAAAGCCTGAACTGAAAAAAAATTGTTGCATAAAAAAAATTCTAAGAACTCAATTTGCCAGATAACAGAACATTCCAGAAATAGAACAATATATCTCATTGTTTTTACATTGGGAGTTTACATTTGCAGTGAAACATTGTGCTAAATCAGATTCCAGGATGCTGAGCCCCTAGGACAGAATTCCATTCCCTATCAGGAGGGTTTAGGATTAGGGAAAATTAAAAAGACGGTTAAACTATTTGGTATAATTAGTTTTGGGGGTGGTGCCGTGGAGTCAGCTGGTTGATTTTCATCTTGACCAGTCCTACTTTCCCGTCAGCTCCTGTTTCCTACGAACTGATGATTCTGAAACTCAGTGTAACAGATGCACACCGATATCCTTTTTTACTTATTAACAGCTTTCGTGTTTTTGCGGTGGCCACAGCGCCTTTCTCCCTGGACGAGGGGGACAAGGGGGACGAGGGGAACGAAGGGCATGAGGGGGATGAGAAGCGTGAGGGAGACGCCGCTCCCGCCCCGCCCGCTCCATCCGGGTCACCCGGCGCGGCCGTTGGGAGCGTTCAAACCCCGCGGCAGCCAATCAGCGCAGAGCGTGCCCCTCCCAGCAGCCAATCAGCGCAGAGCTCGTTCCCCCCGCCCACTCAGCAACCTGTGCTGGGTGCCGCAACAAGCGCTGTGCGGCTGCCTGGGAAACCCCTGATAGCCAATGGGCGCTCGCCCCGTGTGAGCGGCAGGTGCGGCGACCAATCCGAGAGGGACAAGGGCGAAGGCCCGGCCGAAAAGGAAGACAAAGTGGGCGGGGCATGTGGCGGCGGTGGCGAATGAGCGGGCGGCTTACAGAGGGGCGCTGGGGCCGGCAGCCAATGGGCGGCGGCGTGAGTGCCGGGGCTCGCTTTTTGAATTGGCGGCGGCCGCTGATGGCGGCGGGCGGCACCGGCGGTGAGGGGGCCCCGGGGCTGGGGGGGTGTGGGCGGCGAGCAGCCCGGAGTGAGGCCGGTGTTCCGGGCCCCTGTGAGGCCTCGGGGCCCCAGCGCTGCTCTGCGGCTCCTCAGGCCGCCGGCGGTGCTCCTTGGGCAGGGCGGAGCCCCGGGCCCGCCGGCACCTGCTGGCTCGTGAGGCGAGGGGCTGTGGCGGTCCCTTGTCCTGCCCCGGGCCACCTCCCTGCAGAGGGCTCGGGAACCTTCCTGGGTTGTTCCTTGGGAGGGATATGGAAAACGTGGGTGGTGTTTACTGTCCTTTCCTTGCTGTAACAAGCATATTTTGGTTTGTGTGTGTTTTGTGTCCTTGAGGCTTTTCACAAACTACTGAGAGGTCATTTCTGAGTGTGATGCTGTGGAGACATTAACTCTGCCTGAAGCCTGTAGTGATGGTGTTCTGACTTTTGCTCTTTATGTGAGGGAAAACTGTTCAGTTCGTGTCTGTGTGTACTGGTTCTCCTTTGTATCCTGGCACTTTCAGTCCATAAGTTTAGTGACAAGTATTATGTTATTAATTATATTATTATTAAAAAAAGAAATATTTTAAAATACACCCAGGATGGAACTTCATAAATAAATAAATTGTAAAATCGATAAAGAAAATCACTGCCCAGACCAAAGAATGGGCTTCTTCAAATATACAGTGAAGTTCTTAATATGTTTGTATACGTATATTTTGATATAATAATAACAACCATACTGATGTCTCAGACTTCTGAGAAATAATCTTTAGGATTTAATTGTGCCTTTCACTGGAAGGTTTGTTTTCCTCTGAATTTACATAGAATTGTCTTTGTGGTAATCATTATTAAAAATATGGTTTGAATCTTCCAAGATTATGCTTTTCTCCACCCTTACTGGCAAAAAAACCTGGTAATTGTATAACAGTTCCTGGCGGTGACATTGTAACATTCTGGCCAGGTGATTGCCCAAAGACTCTTTGATTGAGGTTTCTCTCTCCTCTTGCTCTGTCTTCAGCTGTTCTGGGAAAAAAGAGGTGGGTGACTGGGAAACTCAATTCCGTGGAGCTGCACAGCTGTTTGTGACCTGGAGATTGAAACTAAGGTGGCGAGTTTGGTGACTGAATATGTCTAGAATTACGATAGATTTGTGTTGTTGACTTATTGCTCATCTCTGTGTTAGGAACTGTGTGTTAGGAAGACTTGAATCCTTTCCAAGAGCCCCAGGTGTGATCTCCTAAACTCTAGAAGAGAAAGTCTTTTCTGTTTGGCTGTTGTGCCAAGTGCCCATTGTTTTTTGTCTTCTGATTTACCTTGCTGTGTAATAGGATGGCTATTACACAACTTGAAGAATGGTATGTGCTGTTCTCCAGGGGGTTTCCTACCTCAAGAGTCCTCTTTGAGTAGCTGCTGATTTAAAGGGGCATTTACAGTCACGAGAACAACTTCAGTTGAGTGC
Source organism: Pomatostomus ruficeps (assembly GCA_013400735.1). Taxonomy (NCBI): domain Eukaryota; kingdom Metazoa; phylum Chordata; class Aves; order Passeriformes; family Timaliidae; genus Pomatostomus; species Pomatostomus ruficeps. The sequence continues at coordinate 5,915 of VYZT01026012.1, forward strand.
TACAAAGGGTTATTGTGCGAGAGCAGTTCAGCTGCGGTTGTTGCTCTAGGTAACTTCTGATACCACTGTGCAAACACTGAAATCCCTGGGTGACGAGTCACAGGAAATGCACCCTGCCTTGTGTGCAGGAGAAAATGTGCTGGTGTTGGGCAGGTGTCTTAGAAAAAACTTTGTGGTGCGAGGTTTGGGTAGGTAGCTCCTAAAATATGAGAGGGTTAAGAATTCTGCCTTTCCAGTAGGTGACAGGGCTGATGGGCAGTGAGAGCATGGATGCTTTCTGTTTGAGAAGGCAGAAGCCCCTTTATCTGAGGATGAAAGGGTACTTCTACTCTATTGTGGTTAACGTAGGACAGTAGACCCTGCAGATAGGCATGCATATGCACATCAGCTTTGCAGAGACTCTCAGCATTTTTGATTTTTCTATGAGTAAATAGTCCTGGCTCTACTCTGATTGCTCATATTTAACCACAGTATCTCTAGCCAGTTCACCTGAAAAATCAAATTTTAGCAAGATGTTATGCTCACCCTACTTCTTCTGCTAATGTTTCATCTCAACAATGCTAGTTGTAGTCTCAACTGGAGCTTATAATAGTTTGTCACTGAAAGAAACAAGTGCTTTAGTTTGTTGGTGCTTTGTGGTTAAGCTCTTTTTAAATGAGCACTGGAGTTTGTGCTGGCCTGTGCTCAGGAGCTGAAGTTCCCCCTCTGCAGCTCTGTGCAGAAGAATTACAGAACCATTTCTGAACCAGCTTTGTTGTCAGTCCTGTCTATCAGCTGTTACTCCTGGTGCTCTTTCAGAGCTGCTCTATCAGTGGGAGTGGGAGTGCAGTAAGAGTCTGAATGTTTTGTTTTCTGAAGTCACTTCCGACAGCATTAGTCATGGCACTCTCAGGAATGAGCTTTTGCACCTGTGGCTCAGTTTGGCCCCTCTACCTTCCAGCTGTTGAAGAAAGGAACAAGGCGTAATCATGGCTGACAGCAGCACTCTGGTGTCTGAAACCGGGAGGAGCCTCCTGGCTGATTCTTCTGTTCTTGATTCAAAGATTATAGAACCCTCCAAAGAGAATGTGTTCCGTGCAACTGTTCTGGATGTTGAAGGTAATGGGGGGAGTTTATTTTAAGAGTGTTTTGTTTGTGCAATGACTGATTACTTTGCTGGTATTTAGTAGCTTTGAAAAAAGTGCTTTGAACTCCAAAAGTACATAGAGTAGGCAAAAGAGTGTTGATCTGGGATCCTTTCATTAACAAAATTTGGGGTTACAGCCCAAATTGAATGAATTCTCTGGTTGTTGTACAGAAAGCTGTCAGTTCCATTTGATGCCTCTTCTGTGGAATAAATCATTCCAGATGATATTTTGACACCAGTGTTTGGAAACTACAGCTGCTCTGTTGGGTACAGGTAGACAGATTTAATAGGTATCATAAAGCAGACAGGTGGAGGGATTAATAGTCTTGAGCCTAAAATTAATTCAAGAACAAATCTTGAAATTAAAGAACAACCACCAATGTTTTCCTCCACGGTAGTAGCCAAAATCTGCTGGTGGTCTGTTGGTGCAAATGACATGGAGGCAACACTTGTTCTTCCTCCTAATATTTTTAGGGCTTATTAATACATGGAAAAAAAAGAACAAGACATCTAATTTCAGTTGTGATATTCCTGGTAACTGCTCAGTTTCACCAAGAAAGTAATGAACTGTGTCAGCCAGGAACACAGAAACTAGAAAAGACACCAGCAAATCTGGGTCTCTAATTCTGCTAGAAGCATTAAGCCAATGATTTTTTTGTGTTTTTGTTTGCTTGTTGTCTCTCCTCCTCCCCACCCCTTCTTTTATGTTATTTCATTAACTGGTCATGAATTCCAGGTTCTTGTTTTACCTTATAGTGGAAAGTTTGGGCTCTAAGTCAATTGGGTATGCCTTAATTAAAATACATGGTTCTTGAGGTAATATTTCCGTTCAGGCTTATTCCTGATAAATAAAGAGTCTTGAAAGGCTACTGTCTGCCTGTGTTCTTCTATACATTATTGCTTGATTTAGATGTAACATGGATTTTTCTGCTAAAATACAAATCTTATCCTTGCTTCTCTCTAAGCAGAAGAAATGCCTCAAATAGAAACAAGAGTGGTTTTGGTTCAGGAAGCAGGGAAACGTGAGGAGCTTCTGAAAGCCTTGGAGGTATGTGGGCCTGAGATAAACCAGCCACTGGAAGGACACGTTGTGCCTTCAGACTTCTAATAACCAATTTGCTTCTGTACTAAAGTTCTCCTCTTCCACAGACCATTAAGATAATGGAAGTACCTGTTATAAAGATAAAGGAAAGTAGTCCTGATAAATCAGAAGAAAAACTAATAAAAAGTATTATTCATATGGTATGTCATGCAATTAAGCACGTGTAATTGCATGCAGCATGTTACACTTCACTGGGACTGAAATGTGCACACGCTTCAATTTGGATTAATTGGGCATAATGGTCATTAATATATGCTAATGATTCTGGTGTCACAGCTCATCAAAATTAGCACTCTTTTTTACAAACACTTTCTTAAATATGAAAGTAATACCTGCAGCTCCTACCTAGTGGTGTTTTCTAACATAGGAATGTCCGTGGGGACATCCACCTGCATGCTCCTGTTCAGTCACACATAAGTCTGTGCTATGAACTGACTTTGTAATTGTCGATGGACTTCTCTTTCAATTGAAAGCTGCATTTAAACTGAAGTGCAAGAAATGCTTTTCCATTTCTTGACGTGAAAAAGATAAAATGTAAAGTTTGAAACTAATGATTGAAATTGGAATGGACCAAACTTTTAGACTCCTTAAAAATATCAAGCAATGTACAAACTCTGTTTCTGTTCTTTAACTATTATGCAGCTTGGAGCTTACTGTTGCAAGCTGGATGCTGCTTTTTAGTAGCATCCCAAAGTACCCTAAGCTGAAAATTCAGTCTGAAATTTCATTTCTCTTTTGAGCTTAGGGTTTTTTTTCCTATCTAGCTATTCCCAGTGCCACATTATCAGTGTGAACTGATATGTAAACTGCTAAAGGAACCGGAATTCTGATTCTTCAGAAGCAGGAATTACTTTAAGGCATTCAATCTTAAAGCATGCAGCAGTTCATAGCTATTCTTATGCTAGAGAACAGTGCACTGCATTCAGCTTTCACAAATCCTAACTCTGTCTCTGAAATATGAATCATACATTTTTCTAATGGTCCAAAATAAATACGAGTTGGATTTTATACTTGCGCAAACATATTGCCTGAATAATGCTTTCCCTTTCCCTCTGTGCCTGAAGGAAGTTAAAATGCCCTACATAAAGACAGAGACGATAGAAGAGCTCGGAGATTCTGATTCCCCCGAGTTCGAGACGATCTTCGTGGTACCAGACTTCCAAGCTCCTGTCTTTGCCAACCTCTGCAAGGCCGACTGCCGGGTCATCGGCCCGCCGGTCGTGCTGCACTGTGCCCAGAGAGGAGAGGTGTGTGCTTCCTGCTGCAAGTTCTGAGTGTTCACAGTAAAATCTCTCTTGCTTCTCCAATCAGTTATAAACATTCCTAGCAAGAGAACTGTAAGAAAAGCAGGTTTCTAGTGCTGTGTTGGAATATCACACGTAGTGAGAGAGCGCAGGGCTACAAGTGCTGCTGTGGCTGTGGGAGCTGTTGATCGCCAGTTGGGATTGTGCCATTAGGAAAGGCAGCAAGCAAATGATTCCCCAGTAGTCACTTTATATTTCCAAAAGTTGTAATGTAGAGCAGATGGATCAGGAAGGAAATGAAAGGGTGGAATGCTACCTGTGGATCTTGGGGATGCTCTAGTTACTTTATCAGCAGGCCTGGAGCTAAGGTATAACTGAATACACAGACCTAGACTAGAGTCTGATGTGTTTTTAATACTAGAAATAACAGTACTGTGTTAAAGGTAATGTGAAAACTTTAATGGGAGCAGTGTGCTGTTGGCTAATGAGCTTTCTTCTTGTTTTCAGCCTTTACCTTTCTCCTGCCGTCCACTGTACTGTGCAAGCATGTTGAACTTGGTACTGTGCTTCACAGGATTCAGAAAGAAGGATGAATTGGTAAGGTTTTTTTTCTCCTTTGGATTGGTAAAACCACGTTAAGTATATTTTTAAGATACTCTTCTGTTCTATCACCCAGAGATTTAATGACGGCTCAAAGTTGTATGGGGAGAATGAATTGTTTCTTCTTTTGTTTGGTTGCAAGTCCAGAGGCAGTGATATTTGAGGATGGGAACAAAACTTTGTACAAGTCATTTTATCAGTGTCATTTTTGGTCACTTTTTTGTTGAGTGACATTTAGCTGTTCTAATTCATAGGGCTTAAAGATTTGTAAATTGAGGCTTCAGATAAGATGATGTTTACCCAGCAGTGCCCTCTTTTTTTGTCCAGGTGGTAAAATATCCAAGTAAATCTTTGTAGCTCTCTTCAGAGCATTTGCAGGCACATTATCTTGTGATATCGTGCTATCAGGACTTTACTCTTTGTTTGATATTCTAGCACTTGGCTTTTCCATTTCAGTGAGGCAGTTGCCATCTAATTTCCCTACTGGACACCTGGGTATCAACAAAATGGCTCCATATCTTCAACTGGGAAGAAAAAAATCCCAAAGCAAAAGCCTCTGCCCAGTGTTGGGGGTAGTTAGGTTTGATCTAGAATTGACTAAATCAGCAAGGAAAACATAGTTCAAATCTAATGTGTGTGAAAAGGTGAAGGCATTATGTATGATGATCATGAGAGTACTGGTGGCTTGGATAGGCTTCAAACTCTACACAGCAAGGCTGTATTAAATGTTGAACTAAAAAGAAATCTTAATAGTTCTTTTTATGTATCCACTATGTGTGTTCCATAGATGTGAACAAGTTGTTTTAAGAACTGATCAGAGTATTTCTATTTCTAGACATTTAATGCAATCTTCTGTAACTTGCTTTGTAAACCCCTTTTGTACTGCTCTCGCTCTTCAAAATATACTGAAAACTTTTCATCTTCATTTTTCAGGTTAAGCTCGTGACCTTGGTCCATCATATGGGTGGAATTATTCGAAGGGACTTCAGCTCAAAAGTTACTCATTTGGTGGCAAACTCAACACATGGAGACAAATTCAGAGTATGTAAGCTTGAGTTGGTGTTTCATGGAAACCTTTGGAATTTGGCTCTTGTAGACTAAGCTTGCTCATTATACTTCAGCTCAGAAGCTGCTGTTTTTTCCTGTACTGACAGCAATAACTTGTACTGGTGAATTCATCTCTGTCTGGTGTTGAGCTTTGGCATGTTGCTGTCTCTGTGGGAGAGCTAAATAACATAAATTTGAAATAGACAAGTTTAGTAAACAACAAGATTCAGAATGTTTAAGTATTGATGTTACCAGTAGTTAAGACAGTGATGAACAAGTGATTATGTAGCAACATGTCTCCTTTTGTCTGTCCAAAAAGTCAACTTCGAGATAATGTGCAAAAAAACTTTAGTACTTAATCAGTGTGTATCTTCTTTTAAAAATGATTTTTAACTTGTTATGGATAAGGTTTCAAATATTCCTTTAAGCATAAATAGACATGAGTGTGCTTTTTCTTCTGATTCTAAAAGGGAATCATTTGGGACACTTATGTTCAGTATAGAAGTAAATAAAAGTGAATAGGTTTTTGTACCATTTAATATGACATAGCAATGTCTATGTCCCTTGCCTCTCCCTTGTTTGAATTGTTGGTGGGATGTTGCTTTTTTTTTTCTAGTCTGTCTTTATAATCTTACAGTTGAAAGAGAAGTCCTACTTTCTGTTCAAATATTCCTTTCTGCCAACTCAAAGGAGAAAATGTAGGAAAACTGCACAATCTCTCAAGCAGTCATGGCAGTTACCTTTCAAATAGTCACTTTCTCTTTGATAAAAGGAGCCTGGGATATTTTTCTTCATACAAAGTATCAAAAGCAGAAAAAAGGTCCCATATTCCACTGGCACAGAGATTTGATTTTGTGTTTTTGTGAGTGATGAAGGATATCAGGCTAACAAAATGGTGCACTTTTGAGGAAATGTCAAAACAGCTATTGATCTGATCTCCTAGTCACCGAATTCATGCATTCTAACTCTGGGGAGCTGCAGTTGGATATGACTCTTGAAGGAATATATTCACTTTTTACACTATCTGTCTTGAAAAGTCAAAGGAAGTTTACAAATTTTTCTTGACATGGGAAAGATTTAAATGGAAATACTTGGTACAACTTATGCTTTCCTGTTTTGTAGATTGCTGTAAGTCTTGGCATTCCTATCGTGAAAGCTGAGTGGATTTACAAGGCGTGGGAGAAAAGGAATGAAATGTAGGTGTTTATTTTCCTTCAGTCTTCACCTTGCACCCTGTTCACCTGAAATGTTGTGAGCTTCTGCTTAAATACTGACGTAGGTCACTGATTTAGTGACTTTCTTGTGCATCTTCTTTCTTTCAGTGATTTCTGTGCAGCTGATGACGACTTCAGAAATCAGTTCAAGGTTCCTCCCTTTCAGGATTGCATGTTAAGTTTCCTGGGATTCTCTGATGATGAGAAAGCTAACATGGAAGAAATGACAGAAATGCAAGGTGGTTGTTTATGAAAACCTGTGGGAAGAATGGGGTGGAGTTTATAAAGAAAGGTGCCACAGAACTATTTCTAACAGTAATATTCTTTCCTCTTCTAATTTGCCTTTTTTTTTTTTATCTAGGAGGACATTATTTACCAGTTGGTGATGAAAGGTGTACACACTTGGTGGTTGAAGAAAGTACAGTAAAAGATCTTCCATTTGAACCTTTAAAGAAACTTTATGTTGTAAAGCAAGAGGTTAGTGGTGAAAATTCTTTAGAGAATGCTGCTATGTAGAACTGTGTGTGTCACATGCAAGCATGTGGCTTATTCTGAAAAAACATCTCCCATACCAACTGTGTTACTATTACAGATTATTTTGAATATTTTTAACTTTGGGGGGAGCTCTGTAATGTGTTCTAAATATGTGTTGTCTTTTTTCCTTTAGTGGTTTTGGGGAAGCATTCAAATGGATGCCAGAGCTGGGGAGTCCATGTATTTATTTGAGAAGGTATGTTGAACACTTGCACAATGCACAGCATAAACAGGTGGTAAAATTATCATGCAATGTAGTGTGTGTATGGGGCCAGAGATCAGATGGTTTAAAGCAGCATTTAAGTTCCAGATAATCCATTATAAATTTTATATATAGAATACTAATTTGGAATAGAAACTTTTTCTGCTTCCCAAAGATTTTAGTTTTAGTCAAACAAAATACTACTGTGGTTTCCATTTTAAAAAGGGGGGAAAAAAAGCTTCACCCGTTTTCCCTTGGCTTCCCTAAGAAGTTTCCCTTTGTGTTGTGTGTGATGTCTGCAATTGAGTTATCTCTGCTCTGAGTTGAACTGGACACAGAGGATAAACCCACTGACTGAAGTTTTCTTTCCCTGCAGTCGGAGAGTCCCGACTTCAAGAAGTCGGTGTCGCTGCTTTCCCTGAGCACTCCCAACAGCAACCGCAAACGGCGCCGCTTGAAAGAGACCCTGGCGCAGCTGACCAGGGAAACAGACATGTCCCCGTTCCCTCCTCGGAAACGGCCCTCAGCTGAGCATTCCCTCTCTATTGGGTCCCTGCTGGATATTTCCAACACCCCGGAGTCAAGCACTGCCAACGGAGGTAGAGCTAGAACCTTCCATTCAGCCACGCTTACAAACAAGATCCTTGTTTAGGAGTGCTTGCACGCAGGTGGAACTTTTGGTGGTAGGGAAGTCTTACAGGTTCTGCTACAGATTTGCAAAGTAATTCCAGGCTTTTGCTTTTTCGAAGTGTGGAGGAAAAAATGAGTGAAGAGTTCAGACACAGGCCAAGCTGCCTCTTGTCATCACAGTAAGCATGTTCATACCTGAAGGAAAAGGTATGGAGGTGATAAATAAGGAAGTACAGTTCAGTGTTACTCCAAAATGCTTCAAATACTCTGCCGGAAGTCTGTAGCAAATTAGCAGCGTAGTCAACAGTAGATCACCTAAAATACTCTCCATAGGATACTGGGAGAAAAGAGGGCAAAGATCCTTTTCTAAAGGAGTTACAGGGAAAATTCCTGCAGAGCCCACTCCTAGGCCTTTGAAATATTCTATTGAGGCAACACTGTGCCAGCAAACTGTCATGTCTAAAACTTCACAAGAATATAAATCATCAACTGGTTGTTTTGAGTGAATGGACAGAGTTTTAAATATCTCTGCACATGGCTCTTGTGGAAGAGAGGAACTGCAAAATTTTGGGTTAGTCAAAAGCTAATACCCAAGTGTTTGTAAAAGGCCCAGTTCCATCACATGGAGGAGGTATCTGGAGCTGCTACTGCTTTAAAAAGATAAAATCAAATCATGTAAGAGCTCCTAATGAGGCACAACCTGTAAGTGTTAATTCAGAAGGAATTCAGGAAAGATCAGGCTTCTTAGATGATGCTAGTGCTCCTGTTACCCCTGGTAGAGAATTTTCTTCTAATCCAACAGCAGCAGTCAGTCTCAGAACTTTGTTTTGGAAACAACAGATAAGGTACTTATTTGATTGTTAACTATGACAGTAATGAGCTTTGATATCAAAAAAAGTCAGTATAGGTCTCTGAGATCCAATACATGTGCAAGTATTTAAAATTCATAAACTGTTCCAGGTCCACCTTGGTTTTAGCTTTAAGAGAAATGAATTTCTTGAGCCTTTCTCTTTCCCCCTGTAGGATGAAATGTAAGTATTGCATGCAAGGGCTGATTTTAATAAATGGTTTTGAGCTACACACCTAATGCAGGAGTGGTGGACAGCTGAGAGATAACTTCACATGGCAAAGTGAAATAGAAAATCACTTTTGTACATGGTGTATCAATAAGTAATGTTCAGCACCTAATCCTTGCTTCCTGCTAAATAAGGAACTAACAATAGGGTCAAGTTGTTGACCTGCCCATAAATGGCTTATTAGTTTCAGTCTAATTTTGAGGAATAACATGTTACTGTTGCTCTACATGTAGGCTCTAATAAAGAGAGCCAGTTTCTAGAAAGAGCCCTGATAACTAGAATATAGCCTTTAAAAAAAACCCCCCAAACTTCACTTAAAAATTCTGCAGTGTTGTTGGTTTCTTTTGTTTGGTGGGGTTTTTTTTTTGTTTTTTTTTGTCTTTGAGGATGAGCTATTTTTAGGGACTCTATTGTAATAAAGCTCTTTTTTCTTTTGGGAATATCTCTTCATCAGAAACACCAAAATCATGTGCAAGGCCTTCCAAAAACTCAACTCCTCTTCCTGTCAAGCAGTCTGCAAGATGGCAGGTTGCAAAGGAATTGTATCAGACAGAAAGTAACTATGTTGACATTCTAACAACAATCATTCAGGTAAGATGGTTTTAAAGCCACTTCAGTTCAATTGTAATAAGATATCCAGTGTTTACATCAATTAGTATTTTCAACCTGTGATCTGCAGGCTTTTGAGGGCTTGGGTACATCAAAGCTTCCTAGGAAGCTGACAATATAAACAGTCTCATGTAATTATACTGACATAGAAAAATGCTCAGTTTCAGGTTAGAAAATACAATTTCTAATCTGGGATCTGCAGTGGAATTGCAATATATATGGAAATTGCAAGTGTCAGGAAAATAGGATCTTCATGACTAATATTTTAGATATTAGTGAATAGAAAGAGATGGCAGAGGGAAAAAAATCTTTCTTTGAACTTATTCCAAGAAGAGCAGAATAGCAAACAACTTACAGGAAGAGCTTCATTTCTTGAAAGTTTATTTCTATTGCAGCTGATTATCTACTTAAACAATGAGCCAAGATGTGTGTGAGTAGAAAAGGAGATGAAAGGGAGTTAAGCTGAAGTGATGTATCAAACTAAGTGTTTGTATCTTCAAACCACTCTCCATAACCCACTGCTGCTGAATGGAGGCATCTCGAGATTGTGACTGCAGGAAATGATGATCTAGAAAAAAACACTGTTGCTTTCCTAAGTATTTCTACCACAATGTTTGGCAGTTGGGAGGGCATTAACTGTTTTTCTTTTCATTCATCAGTTATTTCAAGTTCCACTGGAGAAGGAGGGACAGCTTGGGGGACCAATCCTTGCACAGGAAGAGATTAAGACCATATTTGGCAGCATTCCAGATATTCTTGATGTGCACACTAAAATCAAGGCAAGCTGCTCCTTCTCCCCTCAGGGGAAGCTTTCATAGAGGCTTGAATCTTTTCTGCATGTTTCCAGTTGCATCTGCTGGATAGGTGTAGACTCTTCCAAACAGTGGCATCTGTGTGTTCCTGGCAGCATTTCATAGTAGGCTTTTAAAACACAGAGACCTGCAGACTGCCTGCAAGTTGGTGATTTGTTTGTACAGTTTTTGTTGTTGTTTTCTTCCCACCACTGGGGTCCAGTCTGGTTAATCACACCAGCTATTGATGTGTGCCCACCGAGACTGAGATCAAAGCAAAGCTGTGTCCATGTGTCAGATTGGAGTCACCTGCAGCACGCAGTGCACTGAGAGTTGCTTTGATGTGGTTGTTGTGTTTTCCTTCATCTTTGGAGTTATAAAGATATGAGCAGGGGCAGCAACAAACCAATATTAGTGGTGAATCCTTTTCACTCAAGGTCACTCCTGAACCTTCAGCTGTGCCCTCCTTTCCCTCTTATTAGCTGATGGTGAATGAGCTTGATCCTTATCAGGCTGATATGGGCTTAACAGCTTGGTCTCACTTTCCTCAGCACCCTGGTGTAGCAAGTGAGAGGAATCTATCCTAGTTCTATTTCAACCCTACCTTATGGACTTAAGTCCTAGATTAGTTGTGCACTCCTAATTAGAATTGGTTCAACTGTCTCCTGTGTATCCCTTTTCATATTCCTTTGGGATGGGTTGTGTAGCGTGTTGGATGCAGCAGTGTCATTTTGGCAGAGCTGGCTGGTCCTGATATGCTGCCAGGCTCTACTTGCACTGATTTACAGCTTTATGTACATATTCAGTATGTATATAGATACAGAGATCTCTCGTTTTGAGCCCTCCGTAGACTGCAGGGGCTGAATGTGAACTTGTACAGCTTCTAGGATTGCCGGTTTTGTCAGCACGAAAACACACCTAATGATGTGTGCTTGGCAAAACACTGAGCCCAGTTAATGGCTTTATGCAGTTTATGCTCAGCTTGTTTTCTCCCCCCATCCCTGCCTGTGTTCTAGGAAGACCTGGAAGATCTTATGATAAATTGGACTGAAAGCAAAAGTATTGGTGGTATCATTCTCAAATATGTAAGTTCCTGTTTCTTTTTTTATGTTTACAATATTATCTTGCCTTACAAACAATCCACTTGTAGGAGCTAGCAAACACAAGCAAAGGGCTGCTGAGAAAGAACTTCACCTTGTATCATTGTATTTTTTATTTAGACTTTCCAGCTGAGTTAGGTGATACAATCCATGTCAAGTTTCAGTGTGTGTGTCTGTCCACTGGCATGAGGGAGTAAAACTACAAATAGCTGCAGTTTGAGAACTGTAATTTGCAACACTACAGACACGCTTTTTACTCAGACGTTAAAAGCCACTTCCTGGGCCCTTACCTATCTGCTGCCTCTGATCAATAGCAAAGAACTAGGAAAATAACTTTTCCCAAAAACTTTTTGTGTTCTTTCTTCAAGACTTGAAACGTGTAAGTGAATAAGGAGTCCTGAGTAGAACAGGAAAGCTAGGTCTGGGACTGCAATGGATTTTAACATGAATAGGCTGCTAGGTTTCTTGTGCTTTTTCTGATCTGATGATTTTGAGACAAATAGTGCTTGTCGTTCAAAAGTTTTTAGTCTAAGGTGTTGCTTCTGGTGGTTTAAAAGGGGATTGTAGTCTGGAGAAAATACCTGTCTGAAATTTCCAAAATTCTCACCAAAAGCCTCTTGCTAGGTGAGAACCTGCCTCCCGCTTGAGCTGCTCAGCAGCTTCTAAGACTGTCACTTGTTTGCTTGGTGCTGGTGAGAGCAGCCTGCATTTAATCAGCAGCATCAATCTGGGGCAGCTGGCATGCAAAAATGTCTTAACTTGTTCTGAGAACACGGATGGGTTTACAACACATTTTTTATTATTCTTTATTGCAAAGTGCCTTTGAGCAGCTTTGCGTGGCTCAGGGCATATGAACATATGTACAATGATACATAATATGTAAAGCAGAGGCCTAACAGTTGTTTCTTTCAGTCAAAAGACTTGTTGAAAACATACCCTCCGTTTGTGAATTTCTTTGAAATGAGCAAGGAGACGATTACAAGATGTGAAAAGCAGAAGCCAAGGTTTCATGCCTTCCTAAAGGTAAGTGTCTGCAGAGCTAAGCCTGTCAGTAGAACATGGAGACTGTTACCATGTACTGCTGAGTGCAGTAGATGGAAAAATGTGAAATTTTGAAAGCTTGAAGGAATGTGAACACCTCTTGGTGAGACAGAAATAGGAAGGATTTGAACTTCAATCCCTCAAGCTCCTCATAAGACTCTTTCATAAAAACTCTGAGTTCCTCCTCTGTTAAACAGCTTTCAACGTGGTTTGATTATATGCATTTGTTGCTGGAAAAAATTCCTCTCAAATACATATCTTCATTTTTGTGTAAAGATAACTGGAGCTGCTGCTTTGACTGGTCCCCTCCCTGCGTTTGTGAGACTTGCATTTCTGAAGTAGCTTTTAACTTTCTTTGGGCAGCTGTGAAGCTCCAGGGAGGTAGAATTTCTCAGCATTCTTGTGACTAATGAATAGGAGCCTAACAGTGGAGATCTAACAGGATGATGATCTTCAAAGAAAGTTATCTGAAGATGAGGCTTAAAGACTCTTGAACTCTTCAGATATGTGTGTACTGGTATAGTTCAGGGCAGCTTTAACTCCTCTTGTATATCCAAATAGTCAAGTAGCCACACTGACAGATTTCAGCTTGTGTTTTCTGGGGGACTGGGAATTACATCTAAGTACTGAGATTTAAAAGGTGGGGAACAAATAAGAGAACAGACTGTCTCCTGTCCCAGTCCACATTAGCAGCTGAAACAAGGGCTGAGGGGTTGATGTGGACACTTTAAACTAGACATTCTGAGAGCAATCACTGTGCAGTTTTGAATGTAATGTGGTTTTTAACATGCTCTGTTAATGACTGTGGTAAACAATTCTCACACTTGTCTAGCAATGCTAATTTCAAGGAAGGCAATTTTTCTCTGATCTTGTGCTTTTCTTGTGTGTGTATGTATGTAAAAAAAAAAAAAATAAACATAATTTCCTTTTTCCCAGATAAATCAAGCTAAACCTGAATGTGGCCGCCAAAGCCTCGCTGAGCTCCTCATCCGTCCTGTTCAAAGGCTGCCCAGTGTTGCCCTACTACTAAATGGTAATGCAGGGATACACTTTTTATTAGTTTGTCTGTGAAGGTGTTAAAACCACAAGATAATGTCTACTTTTTGACATCATTAGCAACTGCTTTTCTCATCTAAAACAAGCCTGATGATGTGAGTTAACCATGATTACTGGCAGTCAGTGAGATCCACTGCTGAAGAAGGCATAACTTCTGACTAAACTCCCCTTGTTCATACATTTGTATGCAGGATACAGATAGAGGAACAGTTTGCACTGACAATTCTGTCTCTTCAAACAAGAATATAATTGAGATTCAAATGAAACTAACACAAACTAGAGAGCAATTCGTATTGACAAGGCTTACAGTTTCATGTGTTCCACCTGGTATCAACCACTTGCTGTAATAATGATTTTGTTAATAAGAATAATAAAAAATCCACATCACCCTTTGCTTCAGGTAGGAAAAAGACTTCTAGGCTTGTCTCTGCAATTTAATTTTTAAAATAGTTTAGGGGTTTGGGTTTTGTATTGTATGTGTGTTTTTTTCTTAGAGAGATGCCTGGACAACTTCTGTTCAGCCTGGCTCTTTAACAGTGCAATTTGGACTCTAGGATAGATCGGATTTCTTCAGTCAGCTTATCTTTACTCAGTTTAAACTTTAGTTTTTCATATTTCTTTTCAGGCACTTTAATGTGTGTGGAGTTATTATTTCTTTCATTTTTTCTTTAATTGTAGATATTAAGAAACATACAGCAGAAGAGAACCCAGATAAAATAACTCTAGAGAGAGCTATTGAGTCATTGAAGGAGGTGATGACGTAAGTCGTGTTCATTCTATGGAACATACTGTTAGACAGATTGCATTTAGATCCCTCTGTTCCTCCTAAATTGTTGTCAGTGTTTTGTTGGCACAAGTAACAGGAAGTAAACCTAACTGTGTGTGTTCTTCAGCCTCCCCTTGGCTGCTGCTGTCACTTTGGAGTTCTGTGCCAGAGCTCTGGAGGAGCCTGTGACTTACTCAGCACTTGTACCTGAACCTCTGCTGGGTCCTCTGTTCTGTTCCAACTCTTAAATCTGTCTCTTCCCTCTGGAATGGAAGAGATGAGTTTTGTCTTTAAATCTTACTTCTATGCATATATTCTCTGAAAGGACAGACTTTTGGTGGGAAATGAGTTTTTCTTCTGGTCCGGTGTTAGCTCTTCTTGGCACTGTTCCATGAGTTAATTAGCTGAAAGCTGAAGTTGTTTAGATTGTAAGTCTCACCTCTTTTGAAGTGTAGCGTATGTCTCCAGCAACAAGAACTCCTGCTTTAATTGGGTAAATGTTTGTCCAGTTTTAACAGCAACTTTCAAATTGTAATTATTCTTGCATCTGCTGCTTGGTGAGCTGCAGTCCTGATTGGGGGAGCAAAACGCAGGCTGTAAAGAACTGCATTGTGTCTAGTTCAAAATCTGGCAGGGCAGGGGAAGGGAACATGACAAGAATAGTGTTCTAGGGCTGAAGTTTCCTATGTGATTTCATGTGGTATTTGGCTGTTTTGTCAGGCAAGTGTGGCAAATGCTGCTGTATAAATTCTGTCCCTGAATGTTTAACTTTATTATTTTTGTATGTCTTAAAAGCAGTGCATTCTTTTACTGTTGCTTGGTATGGAAGATTAATCTAATATGCTTCCCTTAGACACATTAATGAAGACAAAAGAAAAACAGAGGCACAAAGGCAGTTCTTTGATGTTGTCTATGAAGTGGATGGATGTCCAGTAAGTAATTTCTGTAGGGCTGCAGATGTGTTAAATGACTGCAATGCTTTGTTCCCTTTGCCAAAGTGGGTGAGGCTCCAATGCAGTGGTGCTGGTTTAAAGAGATTGCCAGTGTTAAGCTGTAAGCAAGCACTAATCCAGCCCTTGAACTAAATGCTTAATGAGCTTTCTGCTTCTGTCATCCAGGCCAATCTCCTGTCCTCGCACCGGAGCTTGGTGCAGCGTCTGGAAACCGTAGCACTCGGGGATGACCTCTGTGACAGGGGAGAGCAGGTCACACTGTTCCTGTTCAATGACTGCCTGGAGGTAAGGTGACTGTACCAGTACATCTCATGAACTGAATTGTAAAAAGCTTGACACTACACATCAATATAAAGAAGTAAAATTTAAGAACTTTTGAGGCAGAATTTGAAGTCGCAGATTGCTGATAGGTCAACACGTGCTGATGCTTCCTTTCCATTAACTACTGTATAAGCCAACATAGTTAGTAAATCATGTCTGCGTGGCTGAGAGGTGTTAATGTAGCCTTTAATGTCTTGCAGCCAGAGTAAAAACATAAAAGCAACTTAATATGTTCAAAAATATTTATCTGAATGGCACTTTGAGGAGCACCAATGGATGAAAAAGCACTGGAGTCCTTGGCTCACCAGGTTGTTTGTCCTTTTAAAGTTTAGTTGTATGTAATGGGAGTAAATAGTGGGCCTCAGTAGATCTGTCTGTTCTTAGGCTACCAAAAAAAAAATTGCAATAAATGCCTTAGACTAAAAATATGTTAGGAAGAACTAGAGGGGAAAAATCTAACTGGGTTTTGGAGACTAATGTGGAAAAACTGAAGTTATAAAGGACACTTCCATAAAGGACTTGTTGCTCTCTGCAGCAGTGAAGACCCTTGTCTTCATAGAAGACCAACTTAAAATAATTCAAAATTGGTGCTGTCCTAAGCAGCACTTAGAGACAAAAGCCTGTTGTGCCTAGTGATGAACTCTTCCTGGGAGTCCAGTGGACTCAGTTTCATCACTTCTTGCAAAGGAAGGAAAGGAAAATAAAACCACTTTTAATAAAACTTCTTGGTTTGTATCTTACACAAGAGACCAACAACTGAAGATGCATTCCTTTAACACACAAGCACCTGACATGTTTTTATGCAAAGCCTGCTCAATGGCTGCATGCATAAGCAACAACAAGTGATATTTCTGGGACAGAACACACCGCACCTTAAGCTGCTTCATGCGTATAGATGTTGTATTTCCTGTTTAAATCTAGACTAACTTGTGGTAGATTTCAAAGGGCCCTTGTTTGTTATGCAGGGTAGAATTGAGGTCTGTAATGCAAAATTACTTCCTCTCTAGGTTTTTTTTTAAGTTTATTTTTCATAGTTTTGATGCTAAGTAACAAATATTGTGGGCCACTTGAACTGTAGGCAGTGAATAGTGAGATAAGTGAATTCCTTTAAGATTTATATGGTAGAGTAGCAAGATTTTCTGTGCCTTCCTATATAGTAGAAGGTAAAAAAAGTAGAAAGGAAAGGAAACAATGTCAAGAGATCTTTCAACTGACCCTTTCTCTTCTATTTAACTGCAGATTGCGAGGAAAAGACACAAAGTTATTGGAGCTTTCAAGAGTCCCCATGGCCACACGAGGCCTCCTGCATCTCTCAAGCATGTTGTTCTCATGCCTCTCTCCCAGATCAAGAAGGTTCTGGACATCAGGGAGACAGAAGGTCTGTGTGTTTAGAAGTGCGGTGGTAGCTCATGAAAACTGTTTCAGAGTGTGAAGGAGGCAGCTCTGCTGTGGTGGGATGGAATGCTAAGGTGTATTTATTGTATGGTATGTTAGGGATGTGATTTTAGTAAAAGCTTCTGTTTGAGTCTCTGTACGAGCTTGAGAATTCCTTGCACTGATACCTTTTGGCTTTTCAAGAATCACTGCAGGATGCTGAATTTGGCAGAACTACCAGATGGCATTAGCATAAACCGACCAATTGGCAGTGTGAGATAAACAGAGTTAAACTCCTGACAGCTCTGGATTTACAAAATAAAAACCAAACTTCAGCCCAGAGCATTAGACTGGCCAGGAAAAGTGCTGTTGGTGTAAAACCAGACTTTCTTTTAACTGGTGATGATAAAGCTCAGGAGGAGCTGTGCTTGGCATCTTAAGAATGACTTAATTTCTGTCTGCTTTGCCATACTGCTCCAGCCTTGATAGTGGCTTAGAAAGAATCTAATCCCACCAGTTTCTAGACTTGTATCCTTGCAAGATTTGGTGTTTCACTGTGAGCGATGATATACACATCATGTGTTCTGCTTTATGTTCTCTGAAGCACCTGAACATAGAAACCCAATTAAAAAGAGAAATGGCAGAGAGGGTGGGTGAGGCTGACTACTCGGCAGATTATTTGGTGAATAATCAGCCATTGCATGAAGAGCTGATTGCAGCCTCTTGATGATGGCTGTGGACAGAACTCTGCTCTTGCACATGATACAACAGCTATTGTGTAATTAAAGATAAAACCATTGCACCAGATCACGTTATCTGTAGCTCCAACCCCTGGCAGACAGAGGGTTGACTCTTCTGAATTGTGTGAAGAAATCATTATTCTTTGTATGAACTCCTTGCTATTTTTAATAAACTGTAGATTGCCAGAAAGCCTTTGCCTTGGTTGTGAGGCCACCTACAGAACTGAACAACAAGCTGCTCAGTTTCCAGATGACAACTGAAGACCCTCGCAAGGAGGACTGGCTGAAGACGTTGTGTCGGCACGTGGCCAACACTATTTGTAAAGCAGATGCAGTAAGTACTCTGGAACCGCGTTGCTGATGGAAATATTTCCCTCCTTTTGGCTTTAAGCACCTGAAGCTAAAGAAGTAAATAGTGGACATGCCTGAGGTAAAGTAAACAGAAAACATTTGTGCTACCACGTCTGCAAGTGAGTGGTTAAAAGGTAGAAAAGGAAACAGCCTGGAAGTTAGTTTGTGCAGAAGCTAAGTAGTGCTTAAAAATCAAAAGTTATTTATAATTAATTTGTGATGGTGAAAAGGGTGTGATTCAACGCTGCACTGTAGATCTAACAGGAATTGTATTCAGCTTGCTTCTTTCATGGCTGTGTTTGAATTTACAAACCCAGTGTTAGGAATCATTTGGGTTGGTTTAACCCTGTGTTAGGTTTGTTCTGCACTTTATCTGGACCATAATGCAAGAGACACCAAACATCTTCCTCCCGTAGACAGATATCTACCACCTTAAAACAAGGAAATAACAGAAACAGTGACATAAAGGAGGCACTTGTCACATTTCTAGAAGTTCAGTGTGTGGGCTTTCTACAGTCAGAAACCCACTAATTTGAGGAGTAGATCCTCTCCAATTGCAGCAAGAGGCTTTCAGCTGATGTTTTAATTATGTACAAGTCTATGCATATCAGTCATCTCCATTTGCTAGAAGTACATGCAGTACATATAGCTGAAGCTACTTGGGGTAAACTAGAAATGTTTTATGTTCTGCAGTGTATTCTTACAGTGCAGTATTTGGTTGTGATTTTTAAAGACGTACTTGTTACTGGAGAGGTAATTAAGTAATGAAAACAGCACCTTAGTTTTATTTTGTTTGTCTTGTGATCTAGGGACTTAGAAGTAAGAGTCTTGGCTTTGTGGTTTTCCTTTATTTTTAGGTACTGAGTAGGAAAAGTGCTAGTTTGGAAATGTTAATTTAGTTTAATATCTGTGTGTTGCCTATCTTCAGTATTTTGTGTCACATATAACTTGGATTTTTAATAGAAATTAAACCTTTGTGTAAGAAATGTATTGTTCCCTCTTGCCCCAAGACATTCAGAGTCATACACTGACAAATTATAGCTTATTGTGCTGACTTAGTCATATTTTCTGTAACTATTGCTTTGTACCAACTATACAATACTTCTTTCTTGCTGATTTAAATGTCAAATTGAGCTTTAATTTAAGCACTTTTGCCTGGTTTGAGAGTCCTAGAGCATCATGTGAGTGAGATAACACTGACTTTGCCACCTGGTGGCAGCAAAGGCTTTGGCTACTCTTCCTTAGGCCCTGAGAATGGCCATAAAGCTGCTCACTAGGGTCCTTCGAAGATATTTTTTTAAAATGTAAAATGTCTTTTCTCAAACTAAAGACAAAAAACAGCGAAAAAAAACCATCCCAGCATCATCTCATTCCCATGTATGCCCCCTCAGCCCCCCAAGTTTTGTAAGTAGGTAGCCAGAGATTGCTTTGCAAGTGCTGCAGTTTAAGAATGAGGCACGAAAACAATCCCAAAACTCGTGGCTATTCTGCAACATCTATTGCAGCTAAGCTGAAAGACTTCAGTCTTAATGTTTGACAGCCGAAGCTCTCTAGATGTCACTTCAGAAATGTGCTAGATGTCAGTGGAATAAAACAGTTTATCTTGGAAACTCCCTAGGGATGCCTCAGAACTACTGCCTTTAATTTGGTCAGCCCTGGACTCGGAACTGAATCAGACAAACTGGATGTTAAACTCTTGATGAAGGGGTTTCACAAACTGACTGCACAGCTGTTGATCTAATGAAATGACTTGAAAACAAAGAGCTGCTGGACTGTATAAAGAGTTAAATATAGAAGAATATGACAGTTAAAAGCTTCTAAATTTGTTCTGGTAGACTAGAAAACTATATTTTGGCAAGTGCTGATATTTGAGCATTATTAAGACTATTTTTGTCTGCAGGAAAATCTCATTTATGTTGCTGATCCTGATTCAGTTGAAGTTAATACTAAAGATATGGACAGTACTTTAAGCAGAGCATCCAGGGCAATAAAGAAAACATCAAAAAAGGTAAGATACTGTAGAGAGAGTGCTTTACAGTAAAGGTCATTATAGTCAGAGAATTGTGCTGGGATTCCTGTTTCAGGTGGTTTGTAGTATTTACAGTAGTGACAGGAAATACTTAATCTGAACTAAAACTCTTACATATAATCTCCTTAAAGAAAGAAGGTGAGGGGTGTTTAAGCTTTTGGAATATCTGTATACAGCCTCAAGTATTACAGTCATAAGTATTATGTAGTCACTTTTGAGTCTGTTATGGAACTTATGCTGTTTAATACTTTGAGTCTTTTAAATATAATGCAAAACTGAGAGCAATTTAAAGGAGGAGGGGCCTGACTGTGCAGGGCTGAGGGATGTGGGGAAGCCTTGGTGACCAGACCTTATCTGACTTCTCCCTGAATCTCTGCCATCCTCTCTCGCTGCTGTGTTATCCTGTTTGGACAGAATGGGAAGAGCGAGGATGATGGGGAGGCTGTAGGAGTCAGAGCACCGTGGGTATGGGTGTTTGGCTGGTTGTGGTACAGTCACACCAACACCTAATACACACCCTGGAGCTGTTCAGAATTCCAATGGCAGCCTGTATAACAGTGGGTATTGCTGCCTGGTTTTTGTCAGTGTTTAACCACTTGTCAAACTCCTCAGGTCACAAGAGCCTTCTCTTTCTCCAAAACACCCAAGCGAGCCCTTCGCAGGGCTCTGATGTCCCACAGCGCCACGGAGGGGAGGAGCCCCAGCTCGGCTGCCGAGAGCTACATCGGCAGCCGCCTGACGAGCACCTCGTCCCTGGCGGTGAGTGAGCGCGGTGCCGAGCGAGTCACCTCCTTAGCATCGCACTCCTTTCATGTCTGCTGCTGCTCTCACTTTAACATTTCAACATCCACAGTGGGGAAAAAAGTATTTTTAACTGCCTTCATAGGCATATTATTTTCAAGAGGTGTTTAATGAGAAGCCTTACTTGCTGAAAATGCAGAAAAATCTTGATGCACTAGAAATTGGGGGTTGCCTTATGCAGTTAAGTTGAAAAACCCCACCAATCCCCTTTGCTAGGGATGGAATATGTTTCCTCTTCTGAGACCATGATGGTTTCAATATACAGTGTCTTATATTTGTTCATGCTTTTGATTTTGAACAGTAAATAGAAATGTGGTGTACAACCCTGAATAGCATGGTGAACGTTTCAGTCGAAGTAGTGAGATGACAGACATCCTGTGAAACAAACTGGGAAGGAAGGGTAGAGAAACATAGATGCTGCAGCCTGCAAGTTTTTAAAAACAACAAGGGAATTATCTCCTCATAAATGTTTAAGAAAATTCAGTAAAATAAAATATTGTTCTACATATTGCAGCTCTTCTGCTATGCCTGGCTGCCTCTTGCAGCTTTCTTCTGCTACATTAGGCCAAACTCAATTTTCTAATACAGTCTAGTAAAGCAGACTGGATTTGGATGAATTTTTTCATCATCTTTGCTTTTTATTACAGTGTTTGAGTAAATTTGATGAGTAAACACCTACTTTCTAGTCTGTAGTTTGTGAGACAGAAGGCCAAGAAAAGGGAATCCTGTTCATCTTCCTGCTACTGACTGATATGTCAGTGCTTTAATATTGAGATAATTCAGTATGTTTGAGTGGCCATTAAATTGTACAACATAGATATTGCCCTCCTCTCCCACAGGAGAAAATACGAGCCAGTAAGGGAGGAAGTATCACAGTGGACTCCCTTGCTTTAGAGGAAATAAAAGGAATCTACCAGTGGGGCTGTAGCCCAGTTCTCTGTAGAGAGATTTTCTTCCTTCTATTATGATTATGCCAACAATTGTTTTTGCATTCTAATTGTATTCATTTTGATACAGCACTGTATCTCATTTCTCATGAACTTGCAAGTCATGTACTTTTCGTTTTGTGTGCATCTACTCCAGACAAAAATACTTGTTTTCCATAAAATCATGGAAACTTGCTGTAGCAAAACCATGTTCCTGTTTCAGATTCTTCCCAGAGCTCTTGCACCTCTGTGGTAATAAGCTGCAGCTTGGCAGCAGATCATGTGTTGTGTTTTTTTTTAACCAGTCCCACACACCACTGAACTTGCATAAAGCCTTTTTGGTTAAATGATAAGGTTGAGGGGAAAAGAGGTTTGGATTCCAGCCCCTCAAGTTGGAATACCAGGGCAGTTGTTAAGTAGGAAACTAAAACTGCAGGAAACCTGTCTGAGTCCATTCAGAGTCAAAGCTGTTATTCAGACATATTGTCTTATTTAAATTAAATCCTGGCCTATGCTTACGTAGGAATTTTTTAATGTGGAAAAAAACATAGAATAAAAATATCAATAAAGCTTGGATGCTTGGTTTTTTTTCCTTTTTAGACTAACTCTTAAACCCTTCCTAATTGTAGATTGCTCGTTCCTCTTCCACATGCAGCCTGAGTGGATCTGTCAAATGTGCTGTTAATGTCCATCGCTCCAGTTCCATTGAGTGGAGCTCTCAGAATTCCAAGCCTCGACCTGTGCTGTGTCCTGGCTCTCCAAATCCTCCTCTTTCAAATGCTGTAGAAGCAAAGGCCTCTTCCAGCTTGGAAAGATCCAATGGTCCTGCCTTGAGCAGACCATGTGCTCTCCCTGTTCCTACAGCCACTGGTGCTGATGCTGGAGCTGACACCAGCGTGCGGCTGGGAAATTCTGTACATCGGGTCCTGACTGAAGTGAGCAAGAAACCCTGAGAGCTCTAAGCTGAGAGAGAGCACGGTACAGCTGCAGTGCACGAAGGGCTTCACATGGTGTTGGGTTCTTTAATGTGCTCTAATGCACGGTTGGAGTCAACACTCACGTGTGGTCTAGTTCTGTTTCTGGTTCTGGGTGCAAAGTTTATTCTTTCACAAACACTTCTAAATGTAATTTTTCTGATTTTTTTTTTTTTTAGTTTAATTGCAATTGAATTACTTATTGTTTCAGTTCAGTTGTCCAAGTGGCCATGTAGGTCACTGGCCAGAGTTCTGAGGACTTTAATAACTTGGTTGCAAGGAAGTCTTGAGCAGCTCATTTTACCTGTGGTTTTAGGTTTTTTCCCCTATCTGTAAATAGAAAAAATATCTGATATAAAATACTTGAGAGTCTAATAAGAGCTGCTCTATAAAGAGGAGTTTAGGGTTTAATTTACAGATATTGCTAATGACTGCAAATGGAGGACATGCCATAAACAGGCATAGGATTTGTTCATAGTGAAGTGTGTATCCTTACTTGCCCAAAATATCCTTATTTAAAAGATTCTTGAAGCAAGCAGGTGCACAAGCTGCCTAACTACTGTGACCTGTTGATATGCTGAAAAGCTTGGCTGGGCTGTAAAGAGCAACAGAAGATTGCTTGTGAAAGTACCTTGAGGTCTAATGTGAAAAGAATATAAAATCTCAGCTAATCCAGAGAGGTTTGCTTTTAGTGCTACATATTGATGTGTTGGTTGCACTGTAATTAAGTCTCAGAAGCAGCTTATTCTCCAGGCATCAGGAGAGTCAGCTTCTTGCCTCGTGTGTGCCCATCCAGGCACAGCTGAAGCAAACTCTGACACATCATTGGGATGTCTGTGGCCTCCTGCAGCCAAGGAGACGTGTGTTCAGCATCTCATCTGGGGCTCAGAGCTGATGATAATGCAGAAAGCTGTAGGATTGCAGGGGGAGCTCTGTTTCTCTGAGATTATCACAATGGATCCCGTCTTCATTTTGGAGGGAGATTATTACAGCAAAAAGTGGTGCAAGATGGATAATAATACTTGTTAACAGCTACCCTTCAAAAACATGTTCTTGCATTCCAGATCTCTCAAGGCTGGTAACTAGGAAAAAAAAAAAATCTTTCTTCTGCAGTTTTTAAAATGTGTTAAGTTTTCTGTTCAAACTCTAGAAATGCTGAATCATTAATTTCAAAAGCTGCCAATCTTTGAGATTTCTGCACTCACACATTCCTTGTACGATACAGCAAGACTGGGAAATGACTGCTGCACTATTGATATTGGCTCATAAATGATCGATAACTTTTTTTTCTCCAACAGGGTGTTCCTTCTCCTTCCTTGGTCAGCCTTCCCTCAATCTTTGAAAGGAGGAGTCACACACTGAGCCGCTCAACAACACACTTGATATGAGGCAGGTGGAAAAGACTCTGCTGTGGGGGAGTGACCTGTTACTGACATTAATGGTACCTTAGTCATTAGCACTTAGCAATGATTAGCAGAATGTAGATAACACTACGTTAATCACAAGGGGGGCTCAGTTGTCTCGGAGCAGATCAGGAATCAGTGGAATAAGTAACTTGGCCCTCATTTAAACACAGTGTTCCCTTGCACAGATTTATTTCCTTACCAACATAAGCGAAGCATTTTCTTCTATGGAAATTGTCCCCTCCAGGCAATGAACTGGTTTGTCAGATCCTGAAATGAAGATGATGATCGCATAATTCACTGCTAGTTTGGATGACTTATGCTTTGCCTAACTTCATCTACTGGCAGAGCACTCTAATGTTTGAATTGTGGATTTCTTAAATGGACATACATTATGAAGTACCTGACCTTTCAAGTATGACAGTTAACCTGTTGTACAGCTGCTTATTCCACATATTTTATAAATGTAGTTGTTTATAATTAAATAGAATTGAGTTCTGTGATTATGAGCTCCTGCAGCCTCACTGTCACACAGTGGTATGAGGAGCTTTGACCACCAAAAATCATCAGTTGAATTCTTTGTCTTGCTTTGAAGTGGAAGTCTGAGGAAAAGAATTACACTCCTGTTTAGCAGGGCTGTTGAAAAACCAAACTCCCACACCTTCCCCATACTTAGTTAACAAATCATTATTTAAGACATGGGATTATTGGTGTGACATTGTAACCTGAGGGTCCAATTTGGGCGTGTCACATTTCAGTGTAGCATCCTAAGGCTTTTACCTGGCTCTCTCACGTATTTATGTCTTCCTTCAAAACTGTACATTCACTTCTGTCAGCTCTGAACAGTTTGTACCTTGCAATGCACTCACAAACTATCTCAATATGTAAATATCTGCATCTCATTAACAGTTCAACTGTCGGTATTAGCAGGAGTTCACAACTTCTGGTTTCTTTTTAACCACCTGTGTTTTGTCTTGTGTCTATATGTAACTAGTGATGCTTTTGAATGTGTCAGACTGCACTGGTTTTATATCTCTTTTTGCCAATCTGAGCAATGTAAATAAACTGTTTAAAATAACACTGCTTCTGGCTTTGCTAAACAAGCTTTTATGAAAGTTTACTTTTTTATGTGAGGAAAAAAAGATTGTGGGGCTCTAGCCTACAACTGTACTCTGATTATCTATGTAGTATTCCTAATAAAGTGTACCACTTGGTAGACCTGAATCTC
The DNA here is from genome assembly GCA_013400735.1 of Pomatostomus ruficeps. NCBI lineage: Eukaryota > Metazoa > Chordata > Aves > Passeriformes > Timaliidae > Pomatostomus > Pomatostomus ruficeps. Next base: position 31,153 of record VYZT01026012.1, read on the forward strand.
TTTTTGGTTTGTTTTGGTTTTTTTTTTTTATATATTCACAATTCTCCCCTGGATCTGTGTCCATGGGTTTTTTTGTCCTTACCCATTCAAAATGAGCATCTGAGCTGAATATGCACTGATACTTATATCATAAAGGGGCTCTAGGGAATAAATTATTCAATAAATATTATGCTAAAAATACAACAACAGTTCTTGGTTTCACGGTTCTTTCTTTTTTGTTGTTTTTGAAAGGGCATCTTCAACCTGGTGAATTCTGTGGAAAAGTTATGGCGATGTCAGCCTGTCAGTGCTGGCTCCTGAGTCCTGCTCCTCAGCTGTTGCACATAACATTGCAACAGAGGAACCAGTTCTGCCCAGTTCTTGGAGGAGGAGGAAGCCTATACCTGATTTTGGTGTGACTTCATCCACTCCTACAGTGTGGATTCATTATCTTAACCTCTTGTGGCAAGTTTCAGCAAGAGATCGTTGTACTTTTCTCAAAAAAATAGGTGTACTCTTAACAAATGGTAGGATTAGGAGGGGTCAGCTCAGTAATTTTCCTGACTGAGTGGGAGTGGAAGGGGAGGGTGTTCTGCAGCTCTCACACAGCAGCAAAACCTTAAGTAAGATGGCAGAACAGGCTGGGAGGTGGAAATGAGCTTTCCGAGTTAAAATGTGATCCAGAGTAACAGAAACAAGGCAAAATAAGGAATTTTTACAAACGAGAAGTTTGCCCCCACTGTCTCCATTTTCAGTACTACATGTACATGGAGCAGTAGAATAAGTCCATAAGTTTGTGGGGTATTGTAGCTGGTGTTCTTTTAAATCTTAGGTGAGACTCCTTCCCCAACCCAGAATTTTAAACAATATTACTTTTACCATCTTGCCTCATGGGATGTGACTTGTTGAGTGACAGCACCTGGTTTTGTTGAATACCTAGCTTCAGTCATTATATAGACAATTCACATCTCCTGAATATTTTTTTTATACTTCAATGTAGAGAGTTTAGTAGAATTCAGTATTTCTTAAGTCTTTATGCTGAGATTTCTGTGTTGCAAAACTACAGGATCTGTTCTGCAACTGTTTTAAGGAAAACACGGGTAAAAGGATATTCCTTTGTAACCTCTCTGTGCTACAGAGTCAGCCACCACGTGTTCAGCATACAGAATTTTTTCATTCAGAAAAACTGGAATTCTGAAGAGGAGGTCAAAAAGTGGTCTTTGTTTAAAGCACAACCTTTTCTCATGGGCTGTACAAAACCAGTTTGATGAGTTGCTCTCACTGCTGCAAGAATCCTCTTAACCATTGCTCTAAATGGGTAATTGAAGGACAGCTGTCAAAGGAAAGGGTCTTGTGTTGGGAAGGTGCTTGATGGGGTGACGTACAAGGAAGCAAGAGCTTGTCTGCTTGCTTAAAAAAATCAGATATTCAAGAGGAGACTGGAGGAAGTCTGGAATAGAGGTTGGAGCCATTCACACACCTGGAATTCATAAATGTACACTCACAAACTATTAAAGCATTAATGGCCTAACGTGATTAATCTTTTAGAGGTTCTTGTTCAAAGAGAAAAGGTGGAGATCTCACAGCTGCTTGAGAGCATCTGTTTGCAAATTTGTTGTAGATTCAACAGGACGGCTTGACCTGTGCTCTGCAGAGAAAGAGTTGCTGTTTCAAACACAGGAGCTGCAAACTCTGCGAGATGGGTGTTTACAAGCCCTGAAAGGCAGTCAGAGACAAAGCAGGGGCAGCTAGAGTGTACTTTAAAAACACAAAAGCTGCTGAAAGCTGAAAATGCTGGCTGAGTGCTCCACGCAGCTGACATTGGAAGGGTGAAGGCAAACTGGTGCCACGTTCTTTGCCTTGAGAGCGGCTGGGAGTGCAGAGCCAGAAAGCGGCTCCCTCCCACCACTGAGGAAAGCTGAAATGGAAACGGGAACGCCACGAAAACAAACTAATTAAAGACGGAATGAAATAGATGTCACTCTGTCAGACGTGAGGCAAACAACAGCCATTTCCCGACAGGAACATTGCCACTGCTGAGGGCAGAATTTTCAGCTGGCACAGGGTATCCTGTCGGCCTCTATACAAATGCAACCAGGCCTTTGTATACTTAATTTAGGCTGTTAGAAGTGCAATTACCGCCCTACCTGCAAATTGTAATTAGCTTAAGCTGTGTTGGTGCCTTTATCAGCTGATCCATACACTGACACTGACTTCCAAGTACAGAGCCCAACGACTGTGGGAGCTGCCCTTTGTTTTTGAAGTAAGTTATTATATATAAAAATATATTTGTGTATTTATATAAACAAAAGGTTCTTACAAAGATATATGAAGCAGCATTTTACTTTTACCCCTGTAGAGAGGCTTAGTGCAGGTACTTTATATGAGTGAAATTAAGGAATTAAAGTTCTGATATTTATATTAACGTGGGGAAAAAGAAGAGAACCTCTACACCTCATTCCCCCTCCTCCCCCAACTCCCCAGTTTCTTTAAGGGCTGAGGAAGAGGCTCTTGGCCTCATGCTGGAGTGCCCAGTTTTGCTGCTCAGCTTCGGGAGTGCTGTGGAGCCCATCCTGGCTTGGGGGAAGTAAAATCTTGCACCTCCCAAAGCCCAAAGCAGGTTGTGTTCTGCTGCTCCTGCTCAGGTTTCTCTGGCAGCTGTGAAGAGCAAGTAAAGGAGGACTTCTTGCCCCTTCTTTCCTCACCACCTTCATCCAGAGATCAAGGAAAATGCAACGGCCTGGTAAGTACAACTATCAATTTATTCATGGATTCTTTAACATGGAGTTGAGTGGAATACAAACAGTAGTACCTGAGCTCTTGGAGATTTTGAATTGTGTACAGTTAACAAAGGCAATGTTTATTAATGTTTATTTCTCAGCGTCTGGGCATGCCAAATGCCTCTTGTAAATGTTCAGCTTGTGTCTGCACCCAGACCATCAGTGGTGCATTGGCTGTGTTGGGCTGTGAGCTCCTACACGCTTTCTGCTGCTCTGTGATGGCATTTCAGTGGTTTCTCCAATGTTTCAGCCTGGAGGGAATGTAAACATAAGCATAAATGGTTCTGAAAATGTGCCTTTTTTCTGTGTTTCAATGGCTCATGCATTAGAGTTGGTATGGCTGACAAATCAGCACTGATTGCTAATTAAGAAGTGGAATATATTAAGGAGTTTCACACTTCCACTTCTGCCTCCAATTGAAACCCTGGCTGTATGAGTGTGTGCTAGGGAAGCTCTAATGGATACAGTCTAATTACTTGCCATTTTTGCTTTGACTTAACAGTTCATGAATTACAGTTACTCCGACTGACAGATCACTGCTGATTACTAATTAAATGGCAGAATTTGGTTTTATGCACCTCCAGCTACAACCCCCACAAAAAGTGACATTCCACATCTTAACAAAAAAACCTTTTTCTCTGCTTGTTTGTTGATGTGTAAAAGCTGATGTTATCATCCCTTTGGAAAATAAAAGCTCTTTGGGCCCATTTAACAACAGCAGTTGATAAATATGGTTCAGAAGTAAAGTTACTGCTATGCTGCTACAAAGGAGGCTTCGGGGAGAAAGTGTTCAAGGCAGCTGTGCTGGTTTGGGCTGGGGTAGAGTTAACCCTTCTCATAGTGCTGGTGTGTGGCCGTGCTTTGGATTTGTGCTGGGAACAGAGTGGGTAACTCAGGGATGTTGCACAGAGCCAAGGCCCTTCCTGCTCCTCACCTCAACCCCACCAGCGAGGGGGCTGGGGGTGCACAAGGACTTGGGAGGGGACAGAGCCACGACAGCTGACCCCAGTGATGTCCCAGACCGTGTGGTGTCACGCTCAGCATGAAACTGAGGAGGGAGAAGGAGGTGGTTCAGAACGATGGCATTTCCCGAGTCACCGTTCCGTGTGACGGAAAGTCGCTGTTAGGCTGTCCCGGGCATGGCTGAACACCTGCCCGCCCAGGGGAAGTGGGGAATGAATTCCTTGTTTGGCTCTGCTTGTGTGCACGGCTTTTCCTTCCCTCATTAAACTGTCTTCATCTCAACCCACAAGTTTTCTCACTTTTGCTCTTCTGATTCTCTCCCTCCCACCTGGGAGAGTGAGCGAGTGGCTGCGTGGGGCTGAGTTAAACCACGACAGCAGCACCCCAACTCCGCGGCTCCTGCCACTCTCCCTCCCTCATGGATCACCTCAGCCCTCGGTAAACGAGCACACAGAACAAAGAGTTTTAGTCCTTTCTCTGCAGGAGGGGACAATTCATTCCCTGCCACAGGGACTCCCCAGGTCACCCAGCCAGTTGAACAAACGCAGGAATGGATTTCCTTTCTCTTCATTTGCCTTTTCTACTCAACATACCCAGAATTTAATCTGATTCTTGACAAGATCAGTACTCTCCTAGTTTGTGATATGTTTTAATTTGTGATAGTGATCTGTAGAGTTCAGCTGTTGAGGCTGGCAATTCTTCTCATGATGGTGTCTGTCTGCTGCTGAATGGCAGTGGGTAGAGGAATGGAGAGCCTGTAAATGGCATAACTGCCATAACTCTTCCTGCTCAGTGCCCAGAAATATTCAGTTTTCTTCCAGACATAGAATTAGAACTCATTAAAATTGCCACCAATCTTTTCAAATCAAAGATATGGCAGCCTGATAAACTTTTCTCTATGCTGGTTTCACTTGTTACAAAAACACAGCAAAACCTTTATACTAAAAAAAACCTCACAAAACTGCTCTTCTGAAAAGAAATTATGCTTCTCTATTCTCTTTCAGTTTGTGAGCAGGCCCCTAAGCATGTGAATATTTCAATATGCAGTTTGTAAAAATCCATCAGAGATAGTGCTCAAGAGCAAGGGTCAGAAGAAATGGTATGTTACTTGAGATCCCATATATCAAAAAGCACAGTGTAAAAATCCTTGGCATATAGGTGATCTTAATGGTCCCTTCTGGACTTAAAATGTATTACAGAGAGGAACTATCAAGTCATTTTTATAATTTAAAGCTTTATCTTTTCTTTGTTAGTAATTCTTCCTGTCTGAATATCATTGTTCACCTTAAGCAAAATAGAGAATATATTATTAGTGGAAGGTAATAAAAAGGACTCTGCATTATTGCGGTCAATACCCATAAAAATGTAAAATTTGGTGTTCCAAAGGGTGTCAAAAACCTCCCTTTCTCTTTGCTTCCATCTAAAGTATTTCATAGCATTGCTGGTAATAATAACTCAGAGTGACACATTTCTGCAAAGACAAGAATACGGCAGTGTCTGAAGAACAAACTGTCCCAGGTCATCATAGCTGAACCACTGGAGTGATGGTTAGAAAAGCTTTATGAGCAAAAGAAGCCCGTGTGAAATTACGAAATTAGGACTTTTGACTACAAGGCTTCAGAAAACAGTTTCTGATGCTTACCTGTAACACTCTGTCATTCATAATGGTTTTATCTTTCAAAATTAAAAAAAAAGTATTGGGAGATTTTAGGGATGTGTAGAAATCCAGAGAAATGGGACCGTTGCTCTCAACAGACACGTTCACTGGGACCTGCTGTGCTTCACGTTCTCCTTGTGCCTTAACATGTGAGATCCGCCTGTCCTCGTAGTCTTGGTGAGTACTGAGATGAAGTTTTCTGCAGCTGACAGCCCACAGGATGTAAAAATTCCAGCATTTACTCCCCTTGTAGGGAGTAGGAAATCACTGGAGTGACTCAGCTCGAGTAGTTAGCGTAGCAGGAGTGACCTTCAGAAGAAGGCTGTTGTGTGGAGCTGTTCTGCCACTACTCTCTCCAATTTGCCTTTACTCGAGAACGGCCAGCTTCAAAGGAAAGGTTCAGCACTTTAATTGAGTATTCTCCATATTGAGAGGAGTAAAAATAAACATTCTGCTCGGTCTATTCACGCATACGCGGGAATCATCCAAGTGTGACATGTGAGAGGAGCTACATGATTATGATCTGAAATGAGAACAAAGTTCATCCTGTGTGATTCCTTGTTTTTTCCCTGCAGACTTTGCAAGAGGAAAGAGATTACAGAATCTTAATACCCATTGAAGCTCAAGAAAGCCAAGGCTGTGAGCCTCTGCATTAACCTTTATAGCATTCTGTTGGCTAATTGTCTGTCCGTTCCACCTTCTCGTCCCAGGTTAATGGGGTGGTTAACAGGGGAGGACAGGAATGGTTGGCCAATCACACCACAAAGCAAACTGAAAAGGTCAGAGCAATGTGCTGTATTATTCATGGACTCTGCCTCGCTGGGGTATCTCAGATCTCACGTCTTCTCATGATGAATTACAGCGAGAACAAGGAACGGCCCAACGTGAAATTGGCTCTTGTGACAATAATTGGAGTTCAACTGGAGAAATGTAGAAGTGTGGCCTGCCGTTGTTCTGGTTTTTGAGATGGAGGGGGTGGCCAAGGAGCAAGCAGCAGGTTACATTTGTATGGCTTCTCAGCTGGATTATGAGTTTGGTGCAGTGTATCGTGGTTCTTCTCATTTCAGCCATGGACTTTGTGGTACAAGTGCTCTGTGGTGCCTCATATCCCTTCCATGTCTGCTGTGACTATAAACTCAGGACTAGCTTATAGATTTCTTAATATCAGACTCTTTTTTGGGTGGAAATTAGGAATTATGCTAATTCCTAAGAGGCCTTCAGGAGTGGACTATAAGTCCTTGTTCTCAAGAACTTGCAATCTGTGGAGTCAAATTTGGAGGAAAACTTGACGTAACCATTACTTTTTCCTTCACCTTGGATGTGAAACAGAAGGAGATACTTGCACTGTGACTGAGGTGCTAAAAGTTATTTTGAGTGCTGTCCCTCTCAGTGACCACGCAGAGCTCAGCCACCAGCAGAGCCCTGCTTTCATCCCTGTCAGTGGATCTCATTAGTGCACGTCCTCCTTTAGTCCCTACAATGGGATGTCATGGGTTCACCTCAGCTTCCTCCTCTGGTGATGGTGTTTCACTCAATACTTCAGGTGTAAACCCACTTTGAACCCCAGCCTTGTGTTTTTCCAGTATTTTTACCTTTTGACAGGAGAGACTTCACAAATGGTGGAAAATCTTTTTTAAGAACAACCACTGCCTGGCCTACCTACTCCTGTAATTGGTGTTGTAACCCAGGAGTAAACACGTACCCAACACCTGGAGGAGCTGACTTTGCTGTGTCTCTTGCAGGGAAGAGTTACAAGGAAGTCTTAGAGGAGAGGAACATTTATACCTTTTCTTTCCCTTCCCTTTTTTAAACTGGTAATAGTGTTCTTTCCTTTTCATTGAGTGGTTTCAACTGCCATCACTTGCCTGGGGGCAGTGAACCTGGCTGTCAACAGATAAATCATTCCTGTGACAAAAAAATTTCTGTGATGGAGGGGAAAAAACCCCCATCATTCATTTGGGAACAGGGCTTTGAAAGAGAAGTGACCTGAAAGTGGAACTCGTGGGGAGTGGTCTCAGATGTGTCCTTGTGCACAGGACTAAAATAGCCACAGAAACCATGGGCCAGACTTTTTAATGTGCCCTCAGCAAGAAAAAAGGAAGATGAGGAATCAAGTTCAGCTCGTAATAATATTTCCTGAATGAGAGAAACTCTGGTTTATGTCTTCACCCTGTAGAAATTGCCAGCTAAGTGGCCAGAGGATTGTTATAACCCAGTCTGCAGTTTCTTTAAAAAGCAAGTTTATCTACTTCCCCTGACCTCACCTTCTTCCTCATTTTCCACCCAAAATGTAGTATATCCATGGAACAAATAATTTCCTTTTTTTTTTTTTGAACTTGAAGAGTCCTGGGTAAAAATCCTATGCACATTAGGGCCTGGGGATCTGTGCATTACAGAGGGGTATTTTTGGAAAGCAGCAATGCCCTTCTCCATGACAGAGGCTGCTTTCATGTTTGCTTTGTGTTGTTTCCTGGCTGACTTCATCTCCTGACAAGTGCTTTCGTCTGAGGCTCTCTGGGGGCTGCAGGGCACTGGAGCCAGGTGTTGGCCTAGATGTTTCCGACACCTCGCAGATTGATTTGGGCTGTGGCCTCGCTCTCTCTCTCTAAGTGATGTATTGATCTGCAGTGTAAGACAGGTTTTCCGCCCTACTTGATATCTGAAAAGTGAAATGTCACATCTTGCCTGGGCTCTGGGTCTCTCACTCAGCTCTGCGATGAGGCTGGAGCATCTCAGTGTGCTCAGATCACCTTGCTCGAGTTGCACACACAACTCCTTTTCCCTGTTGCTTTTTTCATCCCAAGGGTCACCCGCTTTCAGTGCCCTTTATTATTTTTCAATATTGCAGGTAAAAATACCTGATTCTCATTAAATATTGCGGGGTTCTAAGCCAGTCTGCAACACATTAAGGGTATTTATTTAAGAGCCTCCTGGTTTAGCAAAGTGTGTGCTGTGACGCGATGATCCGTGGAGAGCAGTCTCCCTGATTTAGTGCATGTCTGCTCATCAAAGATGGATGATTGCCACTGTGCGTCATAAAACTTCATCTGACAAAACCAACTCCATGGCAAAATAATGCCATCTCCAAAGGGCAATAACTCTTCTTTCTCTGTCCTACATATTTAAGGAGCTCAGATTTTTTCCTGAAAAAAGATTTCTTTATTCTGTTAACAATGAACAAAGGACCATCAAAGCTTTTGCCAGTTCTTTCTTATTTTTCAGCAATCTCTTTTGAGAGCCTAGGAAGGTGGTCTCTAGCTGCTAAAACCCTGTAGGTCTTAGACTCCTGTCTGTGATAAGCAGATAATGGGAATTAAGTGGCTAAATACCTTTTGCGGTCCTGGATTTTTAATTAAATCTTAGAGCTGAGGGCTGGATTTTCCCTTTCTTTCTATCCTTTTGTTTTAAAATCACCCTTGAATTAGAAAAAGCAGTGAACTGAATGCAGGTTTTATAAGGGTGAGGGGTTATTTTCTTACCAAGTAAACACGGTGCACAGAGAGGCACTGCCAGCCTAGCAGAGCCTGTGAGCTGCACCTGGGGGTGCTGGGCAAGCATCACCTGCCCAGGTGACCTCTGGTGTGGTATTTGCTGAGAATCCCTGTTTTTCCTGCTGGTGAGAAGCCAGTAGGAGATTATGGTCTGGATGCAGAATATTCTGAGAGCAGGACATTTTTGGCTGGGTGTTACTTACAATTGAAAATGTAATGCAATTGCACACAATTTAAATTTAATAAAAATTAAGGCAATTTAAATTTTAATGAATACAACTTAATGTTAATTCAATTTAAAGTAAGCTTTTCACAGACAGTTCAGACTAATGAAGTACAGGAAAAAGTCTTGCTAAAGATAATCTATAGAGAGGGAAAGGATCATTAAGTAGAAAGACGACTTTTGTTGGCCTATCTACCCAATACCTATAAAATCTATAAATCTTCTCTTTGGCTCTATGGCCAAATGTTAGGGTCAGAAATGTCCAGGTTTGGGTTCAAATTCATATTTTCCATCCCAGCTGTTCTCATTCTTTTGTTCCTTAAGAAATTATCTTCTGCTGTGTTTAAGTAGTTTTCAATTAGTCCAACATGCAGTTATGAAGGAGTTGTGTCAGAAGAATGTCCCTTCCCTCTATAAAAATCTTAAAAACTTTCTCAATCAATTTATTTCAAAAGTAATTGTCATTAGAAAGCAAAGCACATGAGGGCACCTCTCATACAATTGGCTGCAGTAGCAGTACCCAACTTCATAATTTATTTTTTTTCCCTCTCTTTCCATTTGGATTCAACGACTTTACTGCTGTGGAATAGACTCTTTCATTGAAATCTGTACATTGAAACCAGGAATTTATCACAACTCTGCCTTTAAATGGCATTGAAAAACAGCCACTTTAAAAGGAAAGGATGATGAGGAAATTAATCTCGGGCAAGTTTTTCTTGATAAGGAAAGAGAACAGAGGCTTCTGGCATTTATATGCCAAAAATCAACACATGGAGAAAAATGAGTATTCCACATTGCTGTGGCAAGAACCATTTTTCTATTAAATCAAAATGAAGTTCTGAATAAATATGTTTTCCCATGAATATAATCCACTGGGGAATACAGTAAAAGCATAATGACTTCAGTGTCCCCCCCCAAATAAAACAGTAATTAACCTAATAAAGAGCATATTCAGGTATTCATCTTCCTTGCAGGGGCGATTTCAGAAAAAAGAAAGAAAAGAAAAGAATACCAGTACTGTGTACAGGTATTCTGTAAATACCAAGCATTCATAATTTTATGTCTCTCTCTGTCCCCCCATCTGTTGCCTTTATTCATTCCCCGTGTCAGCTGTGGCGATACGCAGCGTCTCTGGGAGGCAGAGATGAGAATCATCTCCCTTCACGCTGAGTTATGCTCCAGACCCGGACCCTATATAATGTGAGGATCTAAAGAATCAATCTTCCAATTGCATTTTAAGCTGAAATAATCTTTTAAAAAAAAAAAAAAAAGGTCCGAATTTATCATCCTGACACACGTCCAGCGGAGTGTTGTTTCTTTAGGCACAACGCAGAGCAGCTGCCTGGGAATTAACCCGAGTGTGGCTTCCTGTTGCAGTTACTTGTGTCTTGAGCTGTTCCCAAAGTGCTCCTCAGCCTGAACTCGGGGCTGGGCCGGGGGCTCCGGCTGTGGTTTGTGCTGGGGAGGGCTGTGAGTGTGTCAGAGAGGAGCAAAGGGAGGCAGGAATGTTTATGGACCATTCCATCTGCCCCCCTGGGCTGCTGAGGGCACCAGGAACGGGGCTGGGAGAGGAGCTCCCAGAGAGGAGCTCTCATAGAGCATTTCCAGGGGTTCTGCTGTGCTTAAAACTGAGCGTGATGCTGCAGAAAAAGAGCTTCTGTTGTGCTGGTGAACCTTGCTGGGCCCTTGTGCCTGGGCCTCTGCTCCCTTGTTGCCAACAGATCCATTGGGACAGGAGCACAGGGAGGTTGGGGCTCTCCAGGGAGCCTCACGGGCTGGCTCTGCTGGGATGTGCTCACTGTATGAACCTGGGGAAGATTAGGGAAAGGAATCATTATGCCAGCCTCATTTCTAAGAAACTGAAAATAAAAGCTTAGGAAATCATTGATCTGGCCAAAAGCACACGGGAAGCCTCAGAAAGACTAATCACTTAGTGCTGAGCTCCAGGCCAGGGGTTTAGCCGTCCTATAAACAACCACTAAGCCCCCAAGACATTTTTTCAACAGACCAAATTAAAGTATCCACCTTTCTTCTGCAGTTAAAAGTCACTGTTTCTATTTCAGGGGTAGCGTCTGTGTTTGGGTGAGCACAAAGAGTGAGAGGAAACAAACCAGGTCCTTGGTGATGGGTAGGGTGAGGGCAATGGTGACACCAGAACAGCAGCAGGCTTTACAGCAGCTCCTTTAGGAGCATCCACGGGCTCTGGCAGTGCTGGTGATGTCACCAGAAAGTCCCAGTGGAATGATGCTCCTGCCTGGAGCCGGAGCTCGGCTGCTGTTGTGTGCTTTTCGTGTTGATAGAATACCTGTCAGCTCCAGCCTCCAAAATACGTTCTAATGTGGCATATCAGGGGTGGAAATAATAGTGCCTTACATAATTGCAATGTTACTGACACAGCTGATGAGCTGATGATGTTATTTGCACAGCAGTGATGACATTCAAACCCTTGCCGACTCACAATTACACGGTGCGCGCTGAGCCCGAGCGGGATTGAAATTACCAGGAGAGCACAATGAAAATACAGACTCTTGACAAGATAAAGGGTGGGGAGAGGCGCAGAATGGCTTAAAAATCTCTTTTTGGTGGCTGCAGTGTTCACTAGAGCTAATTCACGGCTTTTTACCTTGCACATTTCATTTTAAGAAAGTAAATTGGAAGCATTCTGTTCTGCCTTTTTGCCTTGATTTAAAACCTGCCTGTGCCCGCTCCTCTGCTGCGGTGAGGCACCTTTGGGGCTCTCACTGGGAAATGCAAATATCTTGAATCAATAGCTTCACTTTTTTCTTTTCTTTTCTTTTTTTTTTCCTTCTCCCCTCTCTGGAACAGTTTAAATAAGAATACATGTGGGTGGGAGTAGGTAGGACACCGTTTGTAGCCAGCCCAAACATGATTAGCGTTAGAACAACAGCTGAAGGAAAATAGATTTTGGAAAAGATTTGTGATTTATTCCCTAGCAGAGCAATAACTGGCTACAGACTGATGCTGAGCCCGAATCTCAGGGATATGTGGCTGAATCCTGCAGCCAAAGCAGCACTGGAGCCCAGGTGAGGAGCTCTGCTGGGCTTGGCTCGCAGCAGAGCATTCACTGCTGGTGCTGCCAGGGATTCACCTGAGGCTCATTTCGGGCCTGATCCCAGCCCACACAGAGATCAGCAACATCAGCACCATCCTTTGCACTCTGTGTTTGGATTATGGCCCTCATCTGTCGTGCCTCGGTCCCCACGGTACCCACATGTGCCAGGCAGTGCTTGGGAGGTGGGCAGAGGCACCACACCCCATCTGCAGGGGCTGTGCTGTGCTCTCTGCAGCTGAACTTTCTGCCTGACATCCTTAGGGTGAAGTCTCGTCAATCCTCTCCTGACTGTACAAACCCACACTTTCCCCCTCTGCTATTCAGTGGCTTTATGGTCTTTTTCTTAAGCACCTGCTGACCTGAGAACTTAGGAAGACAAACTGGGCTTCGCCTATTTTTAATCCTCTGCTGCTATGACATCTTTCCATCTTTCTTTCAAGATATTCCGAGTATTCCCTCCACCCCAGTTACTCACAGCATTTCTACTTTGGACCAATGTCTGCAGCCCTGGTCCAGTTGGAAGCTCCTTGGTGCACAACTGCTCCATCTACTCGAGTTCCTCCCATTTCTTCCTCATTAGCTCCTGATTTCAGGCTGCTCCTGACCCTATTTCTCTCCCTGGATTTTTGTCTCTGTCTTTAGTCTGGCCCCTGTGATCAGCTGGAAGGGAGCATGAAAAGGGAATGAACAGAATGAAGATCAAATGGAAAGAGGGACAACATAGAAATAAAAGATGCCTTTTATGCCAATTACATGCTTAGTCCACAGCACATCCTTGTGGTGCCTGCAGGTGCTTTGGGCTCAAGCTAAGCATAGAAATGTAGGGTTTTGGGGACAGAAATCTGAAAATGAACCAGGTCCTCAGAGTTTAGTTTGTGCTTTTTATGTTAATATTGTATTTATTTTACCTTGCCTCAAAATTATTTGTGCTTCAAATTCTTGCACCAATCATATGTCAAGGAAGATATCAACACTGGAAATTGTTGATTTGGGAAGAGGCAGAACAGAAAGCAAGGGAATTAAAACACCTGGGCTTCTGCAAGAGCACAGATCTGTAGTGTTGGCGATCTCAACTCTCTGCCTTCAGTTTACACCCACGAGTTATCAGGGGAGCAAACCAGGCTCTGGGTCTGTGTGCCTAAGGCTTAGGGGAGTTAGGACAGAGAGAGGCTGATGGCTGAGTGAAAACATGGAACAGGACAAGAAAAGCAAACTTGCCTGGCCCACCTGAAAGAAATTACCCTTTTTTTATGCCAGAGGAAAGCTTGGGAAGGACAAGGACTCTGTGTGTGCCCTCGGTCACCAGAGCTGCTGTGGCGATGGCACAGCCTTTGCTGCGTTGCTGAGGCATCAGCACAGGCCTGCAGCACTGACAAGCCACATCTCGAAGGTGTTTCTGCTCGTATATTCTTGGGGAGAATCAGCTGAATGAGCAAGGTTGTGTCTGCCTTTCCTCAGTGCCACACATCAAGGCGTTTCGATTCTGACATGGAGTGAAGAGGTGAAAAGCATAATTAGTGCTCCAGAAGTAGCTGGGTGGACTGTAAGTCAATTAGTCTGCTCTGAATCTCAGTGCTGGGTTTGCTGGGAGAAGAAAATAATCTTTGTTCTGTGTGAACACTGAGCTGATCTTGACTGAAATGGTTTTACATCGGTCTCCAAGGCTGGGCAGAATCTGTAAATACTTCTGGTTTTGGTACACGTGTCTAAAGCCTAATGCAGGTTCTGTCTGCAGAGAAAACACGGAGCTCTTTGGGGACCAGGCATTGCAACAGGATTAGCTGGAGGGATGAACGGCAGAGGGTCTTATCAGGTGAGACAAAATGTGGTGTCCCTTTGGCTTAGGGTTTGATTTGACCTTATAGGAGTTCTTGAAAATGACATTCTATAGATCCACACACAGATAAGGATCACACAGGCCTTGTTTGGAGCATATAAAAATATTTTTAATCCTGCCCTTTTGTACCTGCTGGCCAGTGATGGATAAAGGGGAGCGACTGGCTGCTGTGAGCACTGAGCCCTGCTCTCCAGATGCCATCCTGATTGATTTGCCTGTGTCGTGCAGGGAGGTGGAAGCAGCACTTGCTGGCTGCAGCTGAATTACAATCATTGCAAGATTTCACTGTAAGGGACTCTGGAGGTCACCTGGACCAGCCTCCTCTTCAAAGCAGGGCCTTGTGGGGACTTCATTCTCCTTTGCTGAAAAAGTTATTGCATTTCTGGTGATGCCCCTCTCAGTCCCTTCTGAAATGTCCTGGGTGCGTGTGGCTGTGCCCTGAAATACCCCAATGGCAGAATATCCTTCACTCTACCCAGGCTCTCCTGGGGCTGAGACATCCCACAGATGGTTCCTAAGCCAGTGACAGGCACTGGCTGTGGCAGGGAACGCTGTGAGACCATCCATCATTGCTCTGCTTTTGTCCAAGTCCTGATGGGCCACAGATGTCACGGAACTTGTCAACCTTTGCTGCAAGGGGCCGTTCCAAGGAACAGATGTCTGTGTTCAGCAACTTCCTAACTGTCCAAAGGAAGCTTTCATCCAAAAACAGGGGAGCTGCTCTTGTCACAAGCTGACTTGAAAGCACACGCATCTTTTAACAGATCAGCGTGAATTTATTTGAGTGCAAATGCAAAATATCAGTTAGAGAGTCTGCTAAAGAGTTTAGAATAAAATGAGAAAGAGCCAGAATCCAACACGGAAAAACTCCTCTAGGAAATAACTTCGTTTAGAGAAGAATTTAGTTGGGTAAGCAGCAAGCAGACCCTGTAAATTGTTTTATCATTAAAGTCTGTCTCGCATGGGTGCATGTGTATGCAGCCTCCGTAATGCCGAAACAGCCAAACTTCCCAAATCCCAGTGCAACTCTGGGGAGCCGTGCTCAAGGAAGAAACAGGTGGTTTTGAAAATGTCTGCAGGAGCTGTAAATAACAATATAATGGCAAAAAGGATCTTCTGGCATACAGACTCTGTTTTTATTACTTGGGAGCTCTAAGTAATAGAAGGCAAACGAGCTGCCTTTAAACAGGAAACACCTCTCAGTGTTTGTCTCCCACAAGCACTTGCTAAAGCTCTCCTTGGAGTGACCATAACCAAAGGAACTGTACTCGAAGGGTCTGTGAGCAAGCAGGGATGGCTATACAGGCTGTGGAGGAAAAGCTTGAGAAAAGCTACTGATATTTTAATAATATTAAAATTTAATTAATCATTAATATTAATTATTTAATTATAATATCATTAAATAAATTTAATTATGTGATAATAATTTGATGAATAATTAATAATTAATAATAATTAAATTGCAATCTATGCCTTCCATTGAAGTTAATTGGAATAGAGGTTGCTAAGGGTGAAATAAAACCCTGATTTTACTGTTTGTGTATTAGTGGAGCACATTTGGGCTGCTGTGGTTGCTTTTGTAGGGGAGGAAGTTTGCCCAGGAACTGAGCTGCTCTGGGCAGGGCAAAGCCGCTTCCCTGTGTTTGTTTGAGCACCCAGCTCTCGCTGGGCCCTGCTGCTGGCAGTGTTCATAGGTGCTGACACCAGAGATCAATCTGTTGTCCCTCATGCCCCGTTCCTGCGCTTCCCAGTGCCTCGTTTGTATGCAGGGCCGTTCTTTAAGGAGGGAATTCTGACAGACAGCTCCGGTGCGCCTTCCCACCGCTCAGGGATGAGCTCAGTGAAACATGGAAAACCTGTGTTTGCCTGGAGGTGCTCAGCACAGCAGCAGAGCCCCCGTGCTAAAAGCAGATGGTGGAAAGAGTCTTTGTTGATGAGGAACGGAATAAAAATAACATCGATGCTGGTAATGAATGACGCTTAATAACTGCCTCCCAACTCAGACAGTCCTTTTGTACTTCCGAAGCTCCTCTGAAGCCCCTGTCCAGCTCGGTGTTTGCTATCAGCAGCCTTGTTGGCTCACACTGTTTTTCAGAGCAGTAGCAAGTGTTGATGGGGCTGGGGACCTTCTGTGGCTGAGGGCAGCAGGTGAGCACTGTGCCCATCTATATCTGACAGCACCATTAGCAAGGGCTGGGGAAATGTTCACCTAAATCCTTGTGCGGGGACTGGCAATGCCCAGAATTGCTGTGATTTAACTGCCAGGCAGCTACAAGCACCTACATTATTCCAATTTGAGGACACTTACTGCTTAGTTGCCAGATTTGCTGCTATTTAAAATTATTTCAGTGACTTATCACACCTTATAGCTTGGTGGAATAGACCAAAGGCCTCCCCAGCACAAAACTCCTTCCTGATAGCATTAGCAGTGTTTTGTTGGAGCTGTCATGGCCCAAGCATTATGGATATAGATGATATGTGTTGTTAGGCTATTGATTTAGTTGGGAAAAGCCTGTGCTTTTATGTACAGGAATTTCCTTCTGGTGTGGAGCAGCACACTCAAAACTTCCCGTGTCTCCTTCAGGTTTGATTAAAACCTTGTATGCTGGAAAGTTCACTGTTAGTTATGCTCTAAAGTTCACTTTTGTAGCCACAGCTGCTGTTTTTACACTGCAGTGCTGGTCTATCATGAGGTAGAGCTGTTGGTGTGTGACCAGCAAGCAGCTCAGCTTTATGTTGGTCCCGGTGTCTGGAGGGTGGGAGATGGGCAGGGTGCAGTTGCTTCTTCCAGAGTAGCCAAAGGCCACGTAGGCATCTTGCAGGGGCATCTTTTCTTCTCTTGTATGCAAGGCATAAAAAACAGAGACTCACAGGGGCAGAAATTGATTTTGGAGAGCAGGAGTATTGCTAACTGCTGAAATCCCACTGTCACCTCTCTTCAGAATCACCTGAGATTCTGTGGGACAAATCTCATTTTCTGCTCTCGTACTCTCCCCACTCCCTCTGCCTGATCTAAAAACTTCACTCAGCACCAGCTTAGAACCTCTGTCACAGTTACTTGTTGTTTCTCTTGAGGCTGTTGCTGATTCAGAGTTAATCCTTTCCAGAATGTCTCAATGTTTTCTGTAATCGTGCTATGAAGCCAATCTTTGGTCAACTCCAGCAAAAATTTTTGCATTTTTACCTGGTTGCTCTGCTCTTGGTTTCCTTCAGTCCCAGTCTACCTGAATCAGTGCCACTAACATTATTTTCCTTTTGCGTTTGGATTTTTCTGATTCCATTGTGCTTTAGATTCCTGTTTGAGAAAATGTGGTTTTCCTACCCCTTTCACAGTGGGTCCACACATTCATGAAACACTTGGCTGCATCACAGCCCCAAAAAGGAAATAAACCCGGAACTGGTTTCCTTCTATTAATTTAGGAATAGCCAAGTTTGAGCCAAGAAAGTGCAGCAGAACTCAGTGGCTTCTGAAGGCTGTGTAGCTGTGGTGTGGGCTTGGATGACTTTCTCAGGGGTTACACAGTCATACCCATCAGACAGCTGCTGGAGTGGCCAGCAAACTCTATTCAGCAACACGTCCCCTTCCCATCACCGTCCCATGGACCTCCCTCCTCGCTCCCTGGGCTCACTGAGAGCCCAGCCAGCCTGTGGCCCTTTTCCATGGGTGGATTTTCAATTAAGAGATAGTGCCAGTGGAAGGGCACAGTTCATCAGCCAGTGTCCCCCTGCTGCTGCAGGAGGCAGAGATGTGGTGAGCAGAGGTCAACTGCTGAAAATCTACGTGCCTGGCTACAAGATTATATAATATGTTAGGCTAATTTTGCTTCATTTCATATTCCCATATATTAGTGCAGCTTTTGTTATATTCTTATCCTTATGTAAGTTACATCTGTTCTTTTATTCACTCATCCATGTTTGCTCTGCTTTCAGATTTATGAAACAGGCATTCCACTGAGCTCAGCAAATGATGGGCATAATAACTTATCTAAATTGCAAAGTATGTGATGCCCTTGAGGTAAACTCAGTTGTGAAGGTTTTATGAAGTGTCTCACATGTGGAAGTGGAGGAAAGTGTTTATTTGCCAACTCCTGTCTCTCCTTTGGCTGTTCAAATGATGTTGAGAGGATCCTGTGAAACTGCTACGAAAGCCTGGGGGCTAAAAGGAGGAGAGGAGTAGAGCTGCATTATTATCTTGGTAGAGAAAGCAGGGCCGTCCTGGCACTTGCACTTACGCAGCTCTTCCCTCTTTGGGTGTCAGAAGTTTTTGGTTGATAGGCTCTAAAGTATCTATTTATTTAATGAAATGCCTCTCACTGTGACAATACTTTGAGCTTTATTAATGGATTTGTTGTTATGAGATAGGAAGGTAATTTTGTGGTTTTTTTCTCTTACAATATTGCAGAGGGGCAAAGGCTCTTGGGGGGCTGTTTTATATATCTGAGGTACTCTAACCCCCTCTCCCTGGCTGTGAATCCTGCACTGACCATGCACAGACCTGATTCCTTGAGTTGCTCAGGGCCATGCTTTGCTGCCAGTCCTAGCACGGATGTGCATGTCAGATGTCACTCACAGCGTGTGTAACTCTGTCACCAAAGAAGCTCCGCAGTAACAGCCAAATCTGGCTGTTAAGCGAGTGTCCCCCTCTGCTTAAGACTCAGTGCCTGGGCTGAGTTTTGTGGGACAGAGCTGAGTTACCATCCTGATTTCCCTCAGTATCGCTTGGAGTTTCCTGTTCTTTGCTGCTGAGCCTCATGCGTCAGAGATCATTGCTTAAACCACTGGGCTAAATAAGACTTTCTAAAATCATGAATTCAAATATAATTTGAATGAAGAAGAGAATTTACACTTTAAAATCTAGTAAGCAAAAAATACATTCCTACCTCTTGACTTAAGCCCCTTTAGAAAGAGGGTTTGAGTCTCTTTTCCTCAGTGTTTCCTATTGATGACTTTAGGTGGGATTCCCACACCCAAGGGAGGCTTCAGAGAGGTTCACTCTCATGCAGTTCTGATGCTGTGATATTTAAATACCTTCAAGGCTCAATTTATAACACAATTTGGACAGAGCCAGTAACTAAAAAAAAATTCCCAAGCTTTAGGGTCAGATCCTCTGTAAGCCCAGTGGTCTGGCCACAAGCAAGTTGCGTTTGGGAATTCCTGACAATAAAAAGAAGGAAGTTGGTAATTTTTTCTTAGGAATGCCCATATTCCTGAAGTAGACTGTGACTCAGTGCCTCCATTAACCGCTGGAACGCTTTGAGGGTGTCTGCTTCCTTCAATTACTGATCAAATTCTATCCAGGGGACTGTGAGCAGAAGTGTCAGTAAAGTTCTGCGGAATGGGGATGTTGGGAGACTGACCAGACCCATTTTCCCTGCCCCTGAGGCTTTCCTCAGGGATCTCCAGTACGGGGGTAAAGGCTCTGTGGGAGGATGTTTCTGATCTCCCAAGGTACTCCAGGCTTTTCTGGGTCAGCTCTCCTTGTCACAGCCTGGTAATGTCGAGAAAAGCATCTTCCATGTGGTGATGTTCTCTTTTTCCAGCTAATTACAAAGTCATTTTTCATTTCTTTGTGTTTAAGCATACAAAAATAATTACCCCGTTTGATAAATTAGTTGGCACAAAAATGTAAATGTGTCAGTGAATTGGATGAGCAGCGCAGCACCCAAACCACTCGAAGCTACGGATCTATTACCACTTTGTCACTCCTGTAAATTCAAAATTGTCCAGATTAATTCCAAACTAATTTGATAAACCCTCCACTATGACAACAGGAAAAGTGTTTGGGTGTCAGGCTTTGTGCCCTTTGATGTCGGATTTCAGCCTGAATGAATTTTTTATGGCTGACTCTAGAATATAAAACCCTGAAAACAGTGGTTTGTGATGGCAATTCTGACAGACCCTTTAACCATTTGGAAAACAGGCACTGCTATAACTCTGCTGCATTACAGAGAACTGTTGAGCGCTTTCATTAGGTGCAACAGCTGTTTCTGTTGCAAAAGCCAAACTTCACTGGTGGCAGCATAGCTGTCAGCTTTCCAGAGCTTTGCACTTACAGCTCATTGTATAAACTCCTTTATGTTCCTTTTTGCTTTCCAACATATGTAAATGAATTCAACAGCAAAAATACAAATAACTACCTTGAAACTAGATGTGTGTGAAGGTGCTTTGTAGGCTCCTACAATCAGTGTTGTGTTAGGAGCGAACTGAGGAATTCGGAACTTTTGGAAATGGTTCTAGCTCAAGTGACGTGATAATCCACACCACATCAACTTTTAATCCTCAGATTTAATCTCTTGGTAATGTGTTTGAGATCTTTAACCTAGTGTAACATTCCTAATTAGAACTGATTTAAAAACCAGCAACCACAAACCACCAAAAAATCCAACGAACCCCTCTCCCCCAAGCTCCCTGAGTGCTCTCCTCTCTCTTCTATTTAAACAGAACTTTTTCCTAAGAACATGCTGAATATGCTGAAATGCATTTTTTGGAGAAAGTAAAGTTGATGATGCTTTTCATTTCTTTGTTCTGACATAATACAGAAAAATATTTTAGTATTATGAAACAAACAGTGAGTTCTGCCTGGAACAAGATGCCTCAAATCAAATAGTTTATGTGAGTTGTCAGGAATTAAATGCAAACATATGCTCAGAATGCAAGCGAATTTTGAAGCACCAAATTTTGTAATGGTAGAGAGCAGATTTTAATGCATTCAGTAAGTTTCAATCCCAAATATTGAGTTATGCACCGATTCATGTGGCATAATATGGGATACCAGTTTGTTTTTAGACATTTGCTTGATTTCTGTTAAAATTATACTGAAAGTTAAAAGTATCCAGAGAAATAGAAAGGATGTACATACACATAGAGAAATACACCAATAGAAAAGACTTTGTTTTACTGAATTTGCAATGAGATATTAGTTACTTTGTGTTAAAAAACGTGGGCATAAACAAAATTTTAAGGAACCTTTAATAAATATTTAGCTATCTCTGTGCAATCCGTTCTCAACAGCCTTTGAGCTGTGGTCGTTCACAGCTGTAAAAATCAGGCTGGTTATTCAAACACCTGACTGTGGGTTAAAATACTGGTTTTTTGGAAAAACTTTGGAAATCTGTCTTTGATATTTAAGTCTACTGTCTGAAGTGGGAAGGTTAAGTTCCGGAGAAGTACAGGGAATAGGCTATTTGTGGCTATATCATTTGCACTCATCTAGCTAACAATGTTCATTATATAAGGCAGGAAAGATGTATGTAATTGTGTAAATATATATCATTTATGTCATACGCAGCATTTGTGTTGCAAAAGACTCTCATGATCTGTAGGCAGGTGTGAGAGATTTGGAGACCATCCTGGTGCAATGTTAAAAAAAGTAGGAATATCGGTCCTTTGTTTTGCCTCACAAGCGTTTGAAAGAGCTGAAACCCAGTCTGTCTGTAATTTGGGGTATTTAAGATTTGAGTCGTTTCTGAAAACATTCTGTTCTTGGAAAACTTTATTAAAAGCCACTGATCTGACAGCTCACTGAGGCAATACACACCTACTCAGGCTTTGTCTCAGAAGAGACAGATTCCTTCTGAAATTGTCATTCAAATAAGGTAGGAATATAACAAATATCGTCATTTTGGAAACACCTTGGCCCTCCATCCCTGTGGTGTCTTTCAGACATCTCTGCCTCATTTGTTTGTCCTGGGTACACTGACCCAGTGCAGGCAGGGTTTGGGGTTTTCAGTGTCCTACCTGAGATCTCTCTGCAAACCCCAAATCCCAAAGAAATGCAATGTCAAGTCCCGCCAGTGCAGGAATTCACACCCTCCATTCACCAGGCTGTCCCTGCATCCACAATGCAGAGTGGGAGTGCGTCCCCCTGGGATCTGAGGGAGCTGCAAGGACCATTAATAACATTTTCCCTCCCCACTGACGTCTTGCTGTCCTTTTCCTCACCAGGGGCTGAATGTCTGTGGTGGGGAATGCCCCGAGCTGTGATTTGCTCTGGTTTGAAAGGCTTTGTGGAAATGTAAGATACTCCTCTTACATCCCAGCCTGACCTGTCATTCATTCTGCCGGGTCAGACTCATCTGTGCTGAGAACCGACACACGGCTCCCTGAATTTCACAAATCCTTTCAGAATTAAATGGACCAGTTGCTGTGCAGAGGCTCCAGAAAGGCATTTACACATCTTTTACCTCTCACAGCACCAAAGCCTCAGCTGAGCTCCACTCAGAGACCTCATTTGCTGGACTGAATTTCATTCCCTAACAACTTCCCCCCACATCCAATTAGCACAGTACCACACATGACAAAGACAGAAGAGAATTCTAATTATCAGCCAAAAAGAAGCGATTCAGGTTGGGGTTTTGTCTTTCTTTTTATGTGATAGACAACGCCACGAGACTGTTAGCATGGCCAGAGTTCAGCCACAGGGGCTAAATCAAACAATAAACAGGGATTTGTGGTCAGTGGCTGCGCACTCACAGAGTTCAGGGGGTGCAATCAGGTTTCAAACGGCACCTCCTTTCTTTCTGCCTTTCAAACGGATATGACTCAGGTGGAATTTTCCTCCCCAAAGAGCAATATGCTCTCCTGCCCTTTGCTGCTGCTTTTTGCCTTCCGAATTTTAGTCCACACACGATCTTCTTCACTTCCTCCTTCAAGGATGTCCATGGCATCAGCTATTAGCGACTGCAGCTGTGGTGCTGAGATAAAAATTATCAGTGTGGAATTCACACAGAAATAACTTCTCTAAATACACAGATTAAAACCTAATTAAAAAATCATTTGTACGCTGATGATTTTATTACTCATCTTTCACACAATGAGCACTGCCACCTCATCTTTGCTTCAGCCATTACACTGTATTATTGTGAATATAAAATACTTCACAATGGGAAAAAATCCGCTGGAAAATTTGTACTTAAGCCTATACATTTTAATGCAGTAAATGTTTATATTTAGTAAAGGAAGGCTTGGATTGTAAAGAATAAAGGCTCCATATTTTATTCTTTAGCTGTCTGAGATATTCTGTGTCGTACATGAATGCTTTTTAGTATTTTCTCCCAAGGCTAATGTATCATCATTTAAAGCAGCATGTAAAACCTTACAAGAGGACAACAATAAAGCTGAGATGCTTTTACTGTAGCTGGAAGTATCCAGCTCATTTTCCCTGCTTTTACTATCCTTTTCCTTTGGCAAACCCTTCCTTCTCCCCATCATTCAGCATAACAGAGCATAAAACCAAGGCTGACAATTTCTAGTGTAAACTATAAAAAGAAGCTGAGGGAAAATACTTGGTATTAGTGATAGAAGGGAGGCTGAAATTCCAGTTAGCTGCAGCTCTGCCCCACTCCAGTGCCCTTCCAGGTTGGTCACAGCACTGCCTCACCCTGCACCCTTCCCAGACACCTGGAAATCTTTCAGTGGCTCTTCGTTCAGTAAAAGAGAGACACAAGGCTCAGGTCCTTGAGCACACTCCTGTGACCAGCCATTAAAATCAGGATTTAGGGACAGGCTGGGAAAAACTGGTGTTTAACACCTGTGACATTGCTGTGCTCGAGCAGGTCCATTCCAAAATGTTTAGTTGCTTAAAGAGAGTGCAAACAATAGGTTTGGGAATCTCTTCCCAAATCCGTTACTCATTACAAGGAATTGGACAATGCAAGCATCAGAATTTATGGAGAAGTTGTCTCTTCCCTCAAGAAGTTGCCTCTTCCATCTGGGCCTAGACAGGCAGCAGTCTAATATGAGTACATAGGTGGTAAAACTTGAAATATCAGCATTCAGGCTCATCTGCACAAGGTACAAAAATGCTGCCCTGAGATTCAAGAAGCAGATCTGCTTTTCCTCAAGTTACCCTACACATTCAGGTATTTGAAGTTAAAATTATTTATCTGTATCCCAGCACTGGATAAAGGATGCAGGAATCTTCTTTTGAATCTCTAAAGAAATTTGTTGTGCTCAGTCCCAGCCTGTTTTCTCTGTGCTTGTGCAGCCATTAAAGTGAATCTTGTTGGTTCAAACAGTTTATGAAATCTTTTGGGTTTTTTAAGTTGTGCATCAGCCCTGATGAAAAACAAAACTGTAAATTTCTGCCTCTGATTCAAGAGTTAAACTGTCAGAAATTTTCTATCACCATACTTTTATGACATCTAATCTGCTTCTATGAATCCAGAACAGACACAGCCCAGGGATTAAGGGTATTAAGGGCAGAATGGGCAAAGCAGAGATTCTGCATCAAACCAGGCAGTGGAGGAGCCTGTTGGGGAAGGGGAGGAGGTTTCCCTTGCTTTTCTTGGAGTAATTCTCTCTGAAGATCTGGCTGAGCAGCACGTGCTGGGACAGGGACCAGGACATGGCTCTGTCACCCGTCAGGGGCTGCTCTGACAGCCTGACCAGGCTGCAGATTTCACAGCTTTGGGCAACAAGTTAAACCAAGAAACCTTTCCAATTAGTATCAGTGATATTGGTACATGCCAGTGAAAAGTGCCCAGTGTGTGCTCTGGTTTTAATTTTTATCACCCCAAGTGTTTTACCAGCTCTGCTGGCAGATCAAATGTGCAGCTACAAGAGTGGGCAGTTGGCAAACCACAGTAATACTCCCAAAGCTGAGCTTATTTGGAAACTCCCCCCCAAAAGAGAAATGCTGCTTAAAAAAAATTGTCCTAATTTGATTTTAAATGAAAATAGATTTTTTTCTTTTTGAACAACCTTTCATCTTGATTTATGATGTACAAATATGGTGATGTTGAAATCATAAACCTTGGAAAGATTTTCTTCAGGGTTTTTTCTCCACGTATATTCAATTGTATTGTTCAAGCTAACTGAAATAATAGAATCTTTGTTTTCCCAGGGTCTGTGAATAAATACTGATTTTAAAAGGCCTCAACTGAGGTTCCCTGTGCCATATCTTAGGACTTTATTTATTTAGTTACGGGAAGACATTTACACAGAAGTTTATAACTGAAATGCCTTTGGGATCCTCGTGAGTTGTACTATTATAAATTCAGTGTCTTTTAAACTTTATACAACTTATTCAGTGCGTGATAATAAACATTTGGCATCTTTAGCCTTTTCTAACTCACACAATTTAACTGCCTTCCTTGGCCATAAAGTCTTATCTCAGTTTTACTGGTGTACAGGCAGAGTGACCTCAGAGGAATTATTTTAAATTTTTATTAGTCCGGGCGCAATTAGAACTTGGCCAGCTTGGTTTTCTTCAAGGGAAAAGAATTAGATCTCCCTTAGAAATGTTGGTGAAGAGTGAGGAGCACCCAGGGTGAGCGTGGGTGCTGTGACTGACCCCAGGGACACAGGGGCTGCCTCGGGAGCGGTCACTGAGATGCTGAATCCCAGCAGGACAGCCCAGCCCTGCAGATGGTTCATCCTGCCAGGACCCAGTGAGCTCAGGGGGGGACAGGAGGGCGAGCAAGCAAGGATCTCTCTCCCTCTTTCCCTGGATGAGTCAGGAGAGCCGACCCAGCGATGGGCAGCGATGAGCTGCGCTCGGTGCAGCTGGGCTGAGGTAGGGAACCGGTCCCTACTGGCATAGGAGAAGCCTGTGCCATGTGGGCTGGTGTCACCAGGGAAGATAAAGCCCATTAATCACTCCCTGGTGAAGTTATCCTGCAAGTTCTTGCCTGCAGTCTTGTGCCTTCACACTGTGATGCCTTAACTTTACTAAAATATTCCAGTTACAGAGCAACTGAGCCTCCCTTTGCACACAGAGAATAAAGATATATTTTACAGCCGGGTGGCAGAATAAAGAAAAATAAATGTATTCTGAATTAATGCACTGTAGCTGGTAGAGATTTTCTGTCTTTATTCTTTTAAAAAAGCATTTTTACCTTGTGCTCAGTAAACAAAAAATACGTGTTTCATTGAAAGATTTAAAGCCTGTCACTTAAATGTCCCAGCATGGACCTTTGTTCTGCCCAGTCCTACCCTTCAGAGCCTGAACACCTCTGTCTTGGGTGGCCTAATGCCTCTCTAAAAAGCTTTCCAGGGAGGTCAGGTTTATGATTACTACATGACAAGATACAGACAAGAGAGTGAGCGCCTGCGCCGAGCGCACGATGTACTGAAAATATTGTGCCCTGGAGAAAAACCCATCACTGAAATATGTACCAATAACTCAAGACCCTTTAGTCAGCCTTGAAATGTGGGCCTGCTGAAGTTTAATACCAGAGAACTTGAATCAAAAGGAGAATGTCTTTTAATAACACAGTTTCTTTGCAATGTCGTTTCCCCTTATCTCCAGCCCAGACTTCAAAGTCTGGCAACCACCTCCTGCAGTTGCAGGCTGCTGCTTCTCTCCCCTAAAGCAAGCTGCTGTGAAGCTTTAATTCTGCAGAGCTTAGGAGCTTTGCAGGACTGCAAACAAATGGCAAGGGACCGGCTTTGGGAAAACCAAGAGTTTTTAGTTGGATCATCAAAATTGGACTGCATTTAAATGCAAGGGCTGTGGAGGGACTTTTTTCCCCACCGCCTAGAATGAAATGCTTAAAATTTACATGTACCTGAGCTCCCTTCTTCCTCCCGGTAAAACCTGACAGCCTCGAGGAAGAATAATCACATGGTGCTTTCTGATTGCAGTTATTGATGTGCTATCAGGCCATTAATGACTCCAGTCCCAGCCCTGCTGGCATCACTGCCCTCCCCTCAAAAACACAGCAGAGCAGGCACACAGGATTATTCAGAGGCAGGGAGCACGGATGGAAGCAGAAAGGAAACCTTTCCTCTCCTTTCCCCCTTGCTCAGCTGTAGCTGGATTGGGCCTGTTTTGCCGCAGGTGGCTTCTGAGGTTAGATAACTTAAAGTAGCACGATCTGAATAATTGCAATCATTTTCCCAGACTGATTTGGGGAGGTTTGGGGGAAAAGAAGAGGTTTTAAAAATATGCCCACAGATGAGTCATGCTGGTTCTATAAAAGTCATCCTTGCAGGTGATCAGCACCTCCTCTGATAAAGCACTGAAGGACGATTTAAAAACTACTTCAGGGCTGCACACTGGAAAAATGAGTTATGGAGCAAATTGCAGTGCAGAACTCTGGCCTAGCCCTTGCCTCCCTGGCTCCCTCCTTCTAAGGGCCAAAATAGGTGTTAGAAATAAAACCTGACTGGTTCTGCACCCTCCCAAGTGCCTTCCTGCGGGCAGGGGGTGGTTGCCAGCACAGCCATCCCTTGATTCATCACCCGGGCCTGTTCCTCCCCTCTCTGCCAGCGGCCAAGGAGGTTGCTGTAATGGAACCTCTCCATCACCCTGGACACGAGCTGTGCTCGCCCTGTTCTCCCAGCAAAAGCAGGGAGGTTAGAGGACAGTCACAGGAAAAAAATCTTGTCCTTTATGTCCTGCGCCTTGAGCATTACCAACCCATATATTTGTGCTGGTAATTCCGTAAGCAATATGACATCCAGCACCTTTAAGATAATGCTGCTGACAAGCTCTGAAGAGGGAAAAAGAAATTTTTCTTGCTACACTCTCTCTAGTAGTACTAGAAAAATAAATATGCAGTCATAACATATGTGAAGGGGGGACAGCAGATAACAAACTTGAATGCAATTTTCTCATTTGGAAATGGCTTTTCCGTAATCCTCTCTATTAAATATTACCTAACTTATATGGATTGCTGTTAAAGTTTCCGTGAGGAGGTTGAGGAAAGCGTGCAGTGTGTCAGCTTATGGTTTGTTTGCAGACTAGGCAAATCCAGAGTTTTCAAATATATAACCTTGAGGGCCTAAAACCTGCAGAGGTGGTCTCTGATCCTCCAGGCAGCCAGGCACATGGTAAATTTTAAGTGTGTGAATACAGAAACTCAGCCAAGTGCTTGCATAAAATCTCAGCACCTGCTGAAGTGTTTGATGGATGGCAGCCTTGCCACCATATTTTCAGAAGTATTCTGATGCCAAAAATGCAAATAAGCACCCTACTGAGATTTTCAAAAGCAATTTGGCCTAGATTCCCGACGAGATGGAGCCATTGCGTATCTGAATGCTCAGCCCTTCAGAGTGAAATTTCCATTCATCTAATCAGGGTTTTGAATGCACTTAAGTGCCTGAAATTCCAAGAATTGGCATCAATTTTCAAAACCACTTCCAGTATTTTTAGCAGACCTTTGTTCTGGCAGCTCCATATGGTGGCACCCTGATGCTGCCATTTCCATGCACTTCAGGTAGGTGATTCTAGGTCCAATCATGAATTGAACAGAGTGAAAGGAAAGTTTGGAATGACATTTACTTTTTCAATAAACTCTGTCCTGTTTTTAAATTGAACTTCTCTTCACAAAGAATCTTCATCATTTGGTTTAGTCCTGATCTTGGTTTTGCAGGAATTTGCACTGGGCAACCATCAAGTGTGAATGTGGCTCTTTTATCAAAGCTAAGAATTTAATAACAGCCCTGATCTTGCTTTCTATACCTCTTAAGGAACAATAATGGAAAAAAACCCTCAGTTTTCTTTAAAAAAATACAAGTAATCCTGGTGCAGTTAATTTTGCACCTTTTAATCTAATGCCTAAGCTAATTGTGAAACAGTGTGAAATAAAACCCTGTGTTCTGGAGACCAGCAGAGCGATGGAGCTGTAATCTGGGAGCTCCAGATGTGAGAGCTGAGGCAGTGGACTGGTATTTCCATTAGCTGAAGGAGAGAATCAGGCAGAGCACAGGGAAAAGGAGCTCTGGTCAGCAGTTCTCTGGAGGATTGCAGATAGCTGCCATCAGCTGTGTTTGGAGAGGTTCATTTAAACCCAAGCAGCACGGAGCAGAGAAGCCAGCACGGTAGGAGATACCTCTTTGGAGAGAAGTGTGCTTTGATTAGTCTATTAATGAGAATGCCAAGAGCTTATTATTCCTCTCAATAAACATAATGCAGGGCTGAATTCCAAAGAGAGCAAACAACTGAAAAGGAGAGGAGAGATAAAAGACAATGATAGCAGAAGGACCATTGTGTAAAAATAGGTACAAATAAGGCTGGGGTGGCAATTAAGCTTCTGATAATTCAGGTGGAAGGTCTGCAGTGTGTTTCACTTGGAGCAGGAAAGACAGAAGTTCTAAGATGGATTTTACTCAATGTATGAGAGAGATATTTGGTGAAACAAAAGTGTATAACAGCACATGATTTGATTGAGGATCGAGGAGGCTCCTTCCAAACCCATCTTCTCATGAGCTGTTAACCCATCTCTAAGAGGGGAGATTGGGACAACCTCCTTACAAACTACTTTATCACTTGGAGAGCCATTTTCTGAGGACCTGACTGAGTATTACTAGGAGATACCGGCAAGGAAAAAGAGTTCTGTGCTCTCTGATAAGTGAAGTTCTAAGCCTGACCCAGCCTGGTTAACGTGGTGCTGAAGCAAGGAGGAAAATGGAGCTCGGTCTCCCCCTGATCGCTGGTCTCTGAAAGCCCCAGGTAGAGCTGTGTGCATTAAAGGAAGGAGAAGCAATCAGTTAATGAGAGAGAAGGAGAGCTCTTATCAACAGCAAATAGTCTCACAACATTTGAGATGCAGCAAATGGCTTTCCCCTGCTATTCTTGAAATCCGCCCAAACCCTTTTTGTGCAGGCACTAAGCAGTGAGTGCGTTGAGTCATCAGCTCAGAAAGCAGGTAGCAATCCTCTCTCATCGTGCTGTGTCTGTTGGGGGCTTCTCCGGTGATTAAGAAAGTAAAGGCTAAAAGAAAACAATTTTTACCCTGCTTGACTCTCCAGAAAAATATAAGGGCAGGCCATGTAGCTCCAGGAAACAAATTTGGCATCTGTGCCAATTCTCACTCTGCGGACGCAGCGATGCTATTTAAATTTAGAGTAGGTTGGAAGTAAATAAATAAATAACTGAAAAGTTGGGGTTTTTTTAAAAAGGATTAGAGGAGGTTGAACATTGTCAGAGGTGGTGGTTCAGTGACAATGAGAAATGCAGAAAGAGAAAGTAAATAACTGTTGCTGGCAGGAAGAAAATTTCCACGGGGAGCTGATCCGCATGATGAGAATTACATGAACTGTAGCAGAATTCAAGGGGCTACTAAGCTGCAGTAAAAAACATAATAAAGTGACCTGGCAATCAGATGAAAGTGAAACCAGCCCAGATAGCCACAGTGAAGGTTAAGCAAGTAGCAAACTTAAATGGAGACTCCAGTGGGAAAGAGGAATGAGGCAGCAAAGGAAGCAAAAATGAAGTAAATGGAGCCACAGCTATAACCTGGTTAGAAAAGCAGTAACATACTCAGGTGATAAACAGGGAAATAGTGATGCTGTTACTCTCTGAATGTATCTCACCCCTATTAACTGGTATTCCAAGGAGAATTTAAAGGAGAAAGTAAAAATAAGCAATGGATGGACTTTCTGTTGAGGACTTAATTCCTACCGGGGAGCCTCGCCCAAGGCAAGAATCCTCCCAAGAGGGAGCATTCCCTAGAAAACTTCTTGCTGCACAAATTCCCTTTAAACTAAAACCAAAAAGGGTGTTTATTCCCGGGGGCATCTTTGAAGACCTTCCTGCTGGGAGAGAAATAAGGCCCTGCTGCCCGAAGATCAGCCCTGTGACATCCTCCTTCCCCTGACCTTGGGATGAAAAAGCACCCACACAAAGCAGATCAGCCTCTCCTGGCTGGAGCTTACCTTAGCTCTTGCTAAACACCCAGCACTAACAGCCAGAACAAAGCTTTCCCTGCAAAAAGGAGCTGCAGAGCATGTGAGAGGAGTGAATCATGTGTCCTTTCATGTATCACGAACTTTGGCGTGATACCCCCACCTTTTCCTTTTCTCTCTGTGCAAGAAAGGAGTCATCCCTTCTGCCACTTCTATTTATAAATAAAGTTAAATTGCTGAGTGCTAAAAAAATAAGAAGAAAAGCAAAGTGTTTGGTCAGCCTGGATTTTAAGCAGGATGTGTCATATCCAACACTCAGGGCATGTTTAAGTATCAGCTTAAAGAGCTCCACTTTGCAAAAGTCTGGAATGCCCCCCAGTAGTTCTTTTCTATTGTGGAATCCTTTCAGCTCAAAAATCTGAATGAAGTTATGCCTTGCAAGCAGCTCTGTACTGCATTGCAATAACAAGCAGGAAAAATCCATCAAAATGTTCCTCTAATGCCCCTGGTATCCTTCAGGAAGTGTGTGTGCTGAAATCTGTGTGTTGTAAATACTTTCCCTCCACTTAAAAAACAGACAACCAAACAGTGAGATCTGTAAATGTGAGCCTCCTGCTGTGAATCTTATGGTAGTTTTTGCTCACCTTTATAATCTGAGCAGCCTAATAAGCCCCTCTGGCCACTCTTAGTCCTCTTAAGGAGCATCATGTACCACCAGCAGGGGACTACAGCAAGAGAAAGGCAAACTTGGTGTGTACAAAGCAGCAGAAATGACCCCAGTGAAAGCACTTAATGGAATAACTGCTTGTAAGCCTTGGCTGAGGTGTGAGGGGCTGAAGGTCTGACCAGCAGACACCTCTTAAGGCAGATGGAACAACCTCTGTGCCAGGGAGTTTCTGGGTGGATGGTTTATGGCATTTCCCCACCAGCTGCCAGGCTGGGATGTTCTTTCTCCAATGCTCCTTGCTTTGCAATATCCAAATGTCCCCTTGATTTAAACAGGACTGGCTGTTCTCTATGAGGAAGGGGGGGCCAAGAGAAAATTCTCCACTTTTTAAACCTCTAACTTCACCTCATACCAACACTGGTGTGTGTGTAAAGCACACAAACTCTAGGTTGTGTGGGTGCACAACTGAGGTGGCAGAATTGCCTTGAATGTTAAGTGCTGCCATGGTTTAATAAGGTCTACTTTAGCACTGAGGTGTGTTTGGTCAAAAAAAACAATCTGATCAGGACAAGAATTTGAATTGTACATTTACATCTTCCAATGCAAAAGAAGACAGGAACGTTGATTATATTAAAAAACAAAGACATTCTTTCATCTTCTTAGAGTAAGTTGTAAAGCTTAAGTCTGTAGCTCAAGTTTGTCTTGCAGAAGTTTTTAATTTAGTTTGTGTGCGACAGAAGTAAGATGGAGTCATATTTCTAGCTTAAAAAAAATTTTGGATTACTTTTAGAGAAGCAAAATTGGCCAAGTCTGTCAGCCCCATAAAGAGATGTTATCTTCAGCAGCAGAGCAGCTCTGGCTCTGTGTCCATCTGTGTAATTGCCATTGTCTTTTGCTCCTTGGCTCTGCTTGAACCACATGATCCTGTTCCTCCAAACTCATTTACACAATAGGGTAATTTTGGAAAATCCAAAAGATACCCGATCTCAAAGACTTTTTTCATCCTGATACTCTTTGGAGACTACAACTGTGATAGAGGAATCTTACCTCTAAAAGCTCTGTCACACCCAAAGAGAGAATTGTGGCCTCAATTATTCCTTTTAAATTGCAGTTTTACTGGGGCTTTTAGAAAGGCCAGGGGTTTATTCTGCACCCAGTGTCCAGCCCAGTGTCTGTGTGCACTTGTAGCTTCCTGGAGTGCACTGAAGTGCAGTGCCCATGGCAGTAACAGATATTTCACTTTCCCCAAGATGCCACTTCTGTCAGCCCACACATCAATAACCCGGCTTCTGGTCATCCACAGCCACCAGCACAAGGCTTCAGGGGAGAGCTGGAGAGCAGCAGCTGTGTTTCCTCGGGGATGTCTGACCCTTCTCCTGCCGCCCAGCCAGGCAGACACTTTGTGAGCGCCCATTTTGGAAAAGCTCTGAGCACCTTTGCCTCCCACCGACCGTGTGAGCTCAGGCACTTACTGTGGCTCCAGCAGCTGCTCTCTGAGACTAAAGGAGATCGAGCTTCCTCAAATACCCAGCTAATGTTTCTTCCTTGCTAGAGGTTGCTAAGTAGCAGTTTTTGTCAACCTCCTTTCTAAGAATATAAATCCTGTGATTTGCTAAGACACTCCTGACGAGAAAATGGCTCTGATTCCCTCAACGCGCAGAAACCTCAAACCCGGTTATTGCTAGGGAAAAAGCATTAACATTAGCATGCACAATCTGGGGAGGAGGAGAGGCTTCTTCCTCATATTTTCAGGAGAATAATTTAAGAATTGCATTAAAACAGTCTAGTCTACATGCAAATTTGATTTTTGACCTTTTGTGCTAATCAACAGCCACGCTGCTGAAAAGCTGTGTACATTATTGCAGCAAGTATGGAGTGGAATTAGCTAATATACCTTTCATATATGGCTGGAGCAGATCTGAAGGTTATTTCACATATTTCCCTACACAGGGATCAGGATCTGAATCATCAGAAATGCTTCAAGGAGCAGTTATTAACTCTTGATGGAGAGCCTGGTGGAATGTGTAGTGTACTGTGGGTATTGAATATAGTGAGTAGTTTTGGTGGTTATGTGGAGAAGGGATGTGATATATTAGGCCAGAAAGATTTCAGGAAATTGCATGTTAAATGATTGTAAATAAACTGGGTACTGTTAAATAATTAGGACTACTTTTTAAAAGTGTCTAAACCCTAGCTGATCTCAGCTCTTGGTGCAGTTCATGGGGTGTTTCTGGCCATGGGAGGAGCACGTGCAGCATTGAAGTATCCACTGAGAAGCACACACAGAGGCTCCTGTCACCTCACAGCACACACCAAAAAGAGGTTTGTATACTCACATTTATTCTGGTGCTTCTTATAAAATCTATTACAATGTTTTTCCCCAGTTCTTTCCCCCAATCTTTTTGTTTCTTCTTCCATGGTAGGACTGAAAGGTGCTTTCTGGTCTAGGAAATGAAATCAAAAAACCATAGACTGCGTTTATTCATATTCATTTTCTATAGAGGATCTGTCAGGGTGAGGAGAAACTGGAGAAGTGAGGAAGATGGGGAGAGTTTTCTGGGCAAAGACAAAAGGGCCCGAACAACCCCCCCAACTTCCTCATCCAGCAAGGATTGTGGAGATCATCCTTGAGCTGTCCCAGCCATTAAGCAAGTTGGTGCACCTGAAAAAATTGGCAGTTTTCCAGTTAAAGACCTTTGCAAGTTTTTTTCCAATATATTTGTTTCTGAATCCCACAGTCAGTAAGCACTTTTGGGCAGACAGAGATTCAGCCATGTCTGGCTACATGTAAATTCCATGAGGACGTGGAATAGCAAAATGAAGATAATTTCCACTGTCACATTTCAGTTGTAAGAGAAGCTACTTCTTGTTTTTGGAGAAAAAGAAAAGGGAAGTCTAAAAGGGACTGAAATGGATTCCAGAAATCTTGCCAGAGCAAAGGTAACCAAACCAACCCACCCAGCTCTGACAGAGTTTTGAAATTCCAGACTTTGCAACCTTTTGCATCAACAGCTTAAATTTTGCTGATGCATAAGATAAAGCATGTTCTTCCCATCTATGCACTTTTCAGTGCTGATCATCCAACGCATTAAAAGAACTCAACCCTTCAGAACACAACATCCGGATCCTGTGACTGCCAAAGAAGCGGTTTCGTTGTTCCCTGCATTTGTGAGGTTTAATTTCCTACAGAGTTGTGCTTTTGCCATCACCACCACCACCACAATCCCAGGTTTCCTGCACGTCCTGTCCGGTCTGCCCCGTGCTGTGGCGTGTCCAGAGTGTGTGAGTGCTGCTGTCAACCCCCTGTGTGCCTGCTGGGTGGGTCTGCCCCGACCTGGGCAAGGACAGATGCTCAGAGCACTCGGACAAACCACCTCTGTGGAGGGAGCCGGACCAGCTCTGTCCTCCCTTCCCTTCCCCTGCAGAAAATAAACGGAGATTGAATGTCAGTGTCACTTCTCACAAAGGAGTGCTCTGTTTGCAGACAGCTCTGCTTTTAAGATGCCAGGCTGTGTGGTCACAGTGACAAATGGAGAACCCCACTCAGCGCTCTCCAGCCTTACCCTGACATAAATCACAGCAAGTGGACCAGGTATTTCCCTCGCAGCATATTCTGCTGCTGATGGATCCCCGAGTTCGTGACAAACTGCAATTGTGCACTTGGATTTCGGTGTGTATCTGCTCCTTTTCCTTGGCAATAGGAAAACTTTGAAACCAATTCAGACCTCACAATCCAGCAGAACTTGGACTAAAATTGGACAGATATTTGTTGCAGAATAGGAGGAGTATTTAAAATAACATGTTCGTGAGATGCCTGGTATTTCACACCCACTGATAGAATAGGATTATCTCCTATTTTTGATTTCACCTGTGTGAGATTCAGACCTGCTGTTTGAATGCTCAGTGGCACTGGCACCACACTGACAAGGAACTAAACTTGTTGCTTGTGATGTCTTTGTTTTGGTGGGCACTATGATTTTAGGTCTGAGTAGATAAATTGAGTAAACACTACAGACTCAGCTGACTTCACCTAAGACTGTTTGAGTTACCTCAGAATCAAGTGTAGGAAAAGGAACCATATCTGCTCTGCCTGAGTGGGTTCCCAGGACAGCCCTGATATAAATATGTTTTTTTCTTTGCCTTTGATACCATTTAAATCCCAGAAGCTTCAGTGATCCCAGAACCTGTGCTCAGAAAAAAGTAAAACTGGAGCAATTCTTTTAACTGATAGATTTTTGTAAGCAAACATTTTTGAAAGCAGAACTGGCTCTAGTTGATCTGTTTTAGAATCAACTGAAGTTCCACAGGACTGGGATCTTTTACTCCCCTTCTTTTTTACCTTTTCCCTCTTCTTTGTTGGAAAAGGAGAAATAAGAAAGTGCCTGGTGACACCTTCAGAATAATTCAGTGATTTATGAACACAAACTGAGTTTCACTGCAACACTCGCACACTTTTGCTGCTTATGTGCTTCTGAAAGTCTCACCCTTGCTGTAAATTGAGGGAGTTTTATTTTATGCTCCTTTTAATGCCAGTACTTTTGTCCCAGGAAATTCTCCACAGTCCCATCAGTAAGTAAATGGAAGACAGGGATTTTACAACTTTCATGATAGATAAGTCTTCATTTTCTCTCTTTGAACCACCCCAAATCTCTGCCAGAAATCCAATACATGGGTGATCTGCAACTTGCAAAACATGATCTAGGTTTGTACTGGTTTCCTAAAGCAAAACAAGAATGAACAAAACAAGTTTACTTTTGTTACCTATCTGCACAGTTTTATGGTAAACACTCAGTTTCCTAATTCCTGTTTGTGTTTTAGAAGTAGATTTTATTTTCTTCTTTTCTCCAAAGAGGGCAGCCTGACTCCTTTGGGAAGCTCAGCAGGGTTAGGGCTGTCTGAGCTGGGGTAACTCTTGCAGGAAGTGGGCAGCCCTCAGCCTTTGGGATGATTGTGCTGGAGGTGGCAGGGAGAGGTGAGCTGCACCCAGTTTGTGTGACAAAGGTGGGGGCTTTCCAGAACTTGACGTGGGAAATGTACTTTTCCCTTTGTGTTTCTCAATCCCCAGCTCAGAGCCAGGCGTTATCGGGGACAGCTGCGTTCCAGGTCAGCAGGTTAACGACAGGGAGAAATGTCCTTTATCCCCCTGCCAAAATGTCATGCCCATTCCTCTTGAAACCAGGCCATGGTCACCAGAATTTAGGCATCTGTTTACCCCAGGAGAGGCCATGGAGTTCATTGTGCCAGGAGGTGACAGCAGGCTCTGACAAAGCCCTCGTTCACTCTGGATCATTCTTGTCTTCAAGAGGCTGAAGGAGCCCTGGCTCTCTGCTCCCAGCCCTGCAGCTGAGGTGCTCTCCCAGGTGGTGTCAGTCCAGCAGTGCTCATGGAAGGGAAAGGTGAACACCCTGCTACAGGAATGACCCTCAGTGGTCATGGAAATCCACGGAGCTGGGAATGAACTGGGGTCTCCCTGTCGCCACAGCACACTGCAAACTTACCTTTGAACAAAAGATTGGTTGCAATAATGAAATTCAATCACACAAATATGGCACCTCATAGGTAAAAATCGTATTTATGGGGATGTGCAGTGTAAAGTCTGTACTTTGCCTGGGAATTCATTTGATTACCTGAATTGTGGACAATCACAGGGCAAATCTCAGAAGCCAGGTTTCCCTCCAGAAGTGTAGAAATGTCTGGAGCTCAAGCTTCAGACTCTCAGCCTCTTTTCAAGACACACACACACACACAGAGTACACGATGCTTAAGAGCGTGTGACATCTGCTGTTACCTGGGAAGATGTGCTGCCTGGAACCAGGGTGCTTCTTAGCAAAGTTTTTATGTGCCTCCTTTATTTTGTCAGCCTTGTCTCCTTGCACAAATGGTGTGTATATAACCGAAAAAGATACTTCTCTCCCGAAGGCTTCTTGAGTTACAGCCTTAAAAAAGGCAAAGAAATGATACATTTCTTGTTGGGTAATGGCTAGTTAAAAGAAAACCAAACCCCCCCCCCCCCCCTACTTTCTCTGATGATATTTTCCCTTTAATAATTGCACAGTCATGCAAAGATAACATATTTTGGTGCTGAATATTAATTAGAGGGGAATTTAAATTAGTTCCAGAAAACACTGCCTATCTATACTCAGAAAATCAATTTAATGGAGAAAGAACATTTGTAAACAGTTTTCAGTGCAGCAAGCCTATGTCTTCAATGAGGAGAAAAGTATTAGCTAAATTATCTGCTAGATGGAAAGAAAGAGTGATTCCATGCTCTCTGAAGGTCACAGCTTTCATCCGAGGGTTTTATTCAGTCCTTGGGAGCTGGTTAAAAACCACTGAGCATTCATATTACCCCTTGGGTTGGCACGAATCAGACACTGTGCCTAAATGGAATATTAGTCTTAAAATATTGCATTTAAGCACCATTTGCATTAAGAGTAAAATTCACTCCTGTGCAGAGGGCAACACGAAGCTTATGAACCTTTTCATCCCTTAGAAATGACTCAGATGATGCATTGTGCTGGTGTGATGCAGAGAGGTGGATTTCACACTCAGTGGGCCCCAATGAGCTGCTGCTGGAGCTGCCAGGAGGAGCTGCCAGCCTGGGAACAGCCTTGCTTGGCACTTTTAACCCCCAGGGCAAGGGAGGCTGAGCTGCAGCTCCTGCTGGGCTGGGCATTGGGTCAGAGCACGCTCAGCTCTGCCTTGGCTGCATCTCCTGCCAGTGACAGCTTTGTCTTCCTGAGGTGGGCATTGCTCTCTGGAAACTGGGGAACTGCAAGGCTCCACTGGTGAGTCTTGGCAGAAGCACAGACTTGGTCAATAGTGCCAGGACTGACACAAAGCTCATAGGGATGGTCAGAAAGGCAGGAGAGGAAGGGATACTCGCATTTCAGGAGGGGTATGGATCTCCAGGTCCCCTGGTGCTCTGGGGTGGTTCACAGAAGGGATCACTGTGGAACCAGCTCTGTGCTTCATTGACAAGCCCTCGTTTCTGTTCTCCAGTCTATCCCCCACCTGTGTAAAATTATCCAAGACGCCGTGTGCCTCCGGGAGTCATTCCTGCAGCTGGTGACTGCTCCCACCAGCCCGGCATGGGAGGCTGGGAGTGCCAATTAGTTCAGTACCCATGTCCTTCTCCCTGATGGCTTTGGACAACAGGACTTCTGAGAAGGTTTTATGCCAGTTTATTTCCATCCTGTTTATTGATCTGGGGTGTGCAGGAGCACTGTTACAGTTGTTTGGAGTGGATTTCAGGATAGGCTGCCACACGTGTGCCCTGAGTGCTCTTAGACTGATTGCTCTGCCTGGGTCTCGAGGGTATCACTGGGGATTTGTTTATGTTTTAGATTTCTATATTTAGCCAGCACATTATCCTGCATTTATTGGAATGGAAGCAGTCTGGAGTGGCCAGTTTAGCCCTGGAGAATTAACAAGCCTCAATTGTGTGCAATAGTATCATGACCACCCGGGGCAATAATAACATTCCACGCCGGTGAGGAGAAATTCCAGCTTTCCATGGGCAGAACCATGTTATCCATGGTTAATGCTGCAGGTCTGTAGGCATCAGACCAGAAAATAACAAGGGTGTCCTCCTGCCAAGAGCTCGGGGGACACATGAGGGGATCTGTGCCTGTTCCTTCCTGTGGTAAAACTTACCAGTCTGCACTGATTTATACGAGATTTTAGGTTTTCTTATTTCTGTGGACTTTAATTATCTTGTTGTTCAGAGCCCTTAGAGGACCAATAGCAAACAATGCTATCAATCTAACTCTCTAAGATACTTTTTAAAAAAAAAATTTCCAAGTTTTTCTGAATTTCATGCGTAAATATAGACGTGGAATTAGGCCAGCCTAATTTTGTGTGAGATGTTGGATATTCTGCTTATTTTCTATAAGTTGGCAGCCCTTTCCTAATCTGGACTGATATGAGCATGTGAGTGTGGGTTTGGGTGTATCCACACACTTCAGGTTTAAAATAGGTGGCATGAGGCAGCGAGATGAAAAATTGAGTGGCTGGACCAGGCGAGCCTGCAAAATTCATTTTTGGGTTTATCATCCCCAAGAACATTTTAAAGTCACACTTTGGGATCTCTGCATTGCCACGTACCTGTGGCTACTCTGCACAGCAAATAGTGAGCAGCTCTGAGGGCAATAATGGTGAAATGTCAGCCAGGGGGTAGAAGAACAGATTCATAGTTACTGGTCAATACTGTTACTGAAAGTATTCTGATTATCACCCAAGAGCATTTCCCCCAGGCTACTGACCCTGGACACAGACACTATTTGTTTTATTATCTTCTTGGATTTTTATGGGGTAAAGTCTTTAAAGATATAAAACTTCAGCCCGTAAAAACTTTGGAGGAGAAAACTTTATATGATGAAATCCCAGAGGATTTTTCTGCTCACGCCTTTCTGTACTGAAGTCTGTCACTGTGGATGAATTTCTGGCAGCATGTCCACGACGCAGAGATGCCTCCAGAACATTTGTTGTGCTGAGCACCATGTCACTCAAGAAACAGACACACTGAGTGAGGAGAGGATTGGAAAGGCTCAGTGGACTTCCAGGAAATCCCTTGCAGAGAGGGCAGGAGAGCTGTTTTTTGCCCAGTTGCATGGGTTTTGGTGTCCTTGCATCAGAACAGGCCTTGTTACAGTGTCCTGTCAGGTGCCAGAAGGAGGATGGTGCTGTTCTGGCTCAGAGTGGAAGAAGTGTGAGGCTCTCGTGAGTGTGGGGGCAGCTGTTAAACTGACAAAATGATAAAGAAAGATGGCGTTTTTTTGCATATCTTGCAACTGAGCTCTGCAGCAAGTCTCATCACGTGCAGCTACACTCCAGCCCTTAATTCCAGATGAGTTAGAAAACATGAAGTCCTTGAGGTGATCTTAAAATGTAAGAAAGAGCTCCCGTAGCAAGGTACAATAATGGATGTGAGGGCTGTGACTGACACGAGGCCACTGAGTGTGATTTACTTCAGCAGTGGGCAGAGTCCATTGCTCCAGCAAAGCTGCAAAAACTTGCTTAAAAAGAGTCTGCAGAGTAACCTGGTGACAGGGAAGATTTCTTTTAGTAGTTGTGGGACTGACTCATGCTCTGCTGTGTCAGGAGGTTTACATCCCTGTTTTGGAAGTGTGGGGAATCAGAGAAAGTCTGTAGAGAAGCCAGATGGAGACAAAGTATCTCAAGGGGTATTTATATTGTCAGCACTTCTATTAAAATACCAATTAATTCCTTCACGAAGCACAAGCTTGAGGGATGCCTCAGTTACAGATCTGAGGGATCTGTGCTGCTATCATGAAAAACAAAAAGCCAGAAGACATTCTTTAAACAACAAACTTTGTTTTGATCAAGGTTTTAAATGTATATTTGAGCCAGCACCACCTCATACTCTTCTCTGAGCCTCTTGGCTACGAAATATCCAAGGTTTTCTTCCCTGTGAGGGTGGTGAGTCCTTGGCAAAGGTTGTCTTGTGGATGCCCCACACCTGGAAGTGTCCAAGGCCAGGCTGGATGGGGTTTGGAGCACCCTGGGATAGTGGAAGGTGTCCCTGCCCATGGCAGGGGTGAAATGGGATGAGATTTGAGCTCCCTTCCAACCCAAACCAGTCTATAATTCTGTGATCCAACACTCACTAAGATTCTGTTAAGAACTCATAAAATGAATAGGTAGATGGACAAGAAAGGAACCTTTCCCATGCCAGCTTCTGATGGCAAATGATGTAACTGCTTCGCTATTTTTATGAAACTCTTGCCATTTTGCATTAGAGCAGACATAGAAGAAGAAAAATGGCCCTGTAGTGAAAAAGTCGTCATAGCAGTGACGGGAGCTTTCCCTGCCACAGTCCCTAACCTTAATCCTCTTTAACTACAGAAAGGTTTAATTTGGAAAATCCAATTATCTTGACATCTAGAATTAGCCAAAAATTTAGATATCTTTCTAGTGCCTTATCTTGCAGCTGCAGTGCACACTCAGCCCCTGTCTCATTTACAGTACAGCAGGAACTGATGCTTTTATTGATGATTTTTATTAATGCAATGGTATCAGACAGGGTAAAGCCATTAGCCTCTTCTATGAACTGCTTCCACTCCTAGGCTGGTAGTTAGAATTATGGGTGCACTGCAGTGCAACCTATGTGCTTTTCTCTATATCTTTCTAACCATAAAAAAGTCTCTGGTAGCCCTGCCACTAAGTCTGTGGCTGTTGTGGTACGAATATCTCCTCGCCAGCATGATCTTCTTACAAAATTTTTATTTTATATATTTTCTGTGGGGAAAAAATAAGTAGACAGAATGCCGGAGCACATCCCTTCCTCGATATGTTTATGGTATGAATAAATCATGTATTATACAATAGATGAGAATTCTGCTTATCTGCCATGTAATGCCTCCCCATTAATGTAGGTCACATCAAATATCAGCTTATTTGGGGTCTTAAGTTATTAAGGTATTTAAGTCTCTGTGAGTTAGTTTGGAGGCAGCGAGTTTTGAAAGGGGATTTGCGGGGCGCCGCAGTGACAGAGCCGCGTCTTCCGAAAGGCAGAGGTGCTGCAGATGGGTTACCTTGGGCTTCAGGGCCTGCTTGATGCTCTAGTAAGTATCTTTTTATGTTTGGGAATAAAAGAAATCCATGTTTTACATCCTTCCAAAGAGATCACTAGTCATTAAAGCAAAATCCTGGAATGCACAGCGCATGGAAAGGCTGGGGGCTGCTCTAGAAACTCCTTGCCTGTGGTGCCTATGAACAGGCCAGTTATCCTCTACGTGAAGCTAGTGTCCAAAACCAGAGGTTTTAACCAGTTTTGTTAACATTACCCCCTTTTAAAAGATGTTTTTGTAGTGAGGAATACCCTGATTCCAGTGAGGCAATTCCCTGTGGCTGCTCTGGGCAGCAGCTGCCCTTCCAGTGCTGGGAGAAGCCTTTCACCGTCCCAAGCCCCCAGCAGGTGTTAGGACGGCTCTGCAGGGCTCCTGTGAGGGCAGGAATGGGTCACAGCTTAACCAGCATGTTGTGTTTGTGAAAAAAAACCTATAAACTGTGCCCAGCTGAACAGCTTTGGCAGCCTGGGCTCAGACTCTGAACTCAGGCAGGCAGAGCCAAAAGCTGAGCATCCCAGAGTGTTTGAGGGAGGTGTAGTCAGAACCCACCGGCCAACATCTGGATCCTGCATCCATCAGGAGCTTCAGGCAAGTGCTTGAGAGACAGGGAGTGAGCCTGGCAAGGAATTACTCCTGGGAGAAAGGTGGGATATTTGCTGTGAGGGGTTTGCAGGGCTTTTAGCCTGAAGAGGAGAAAAAAAAAAAGACAGAAAAGAAGAAAAGGAAAGTAAAATGCAGAAACTAACTGAGGGAGATGTCAGTCCTTCCCAGCACAGAGCTCAATGTCTTTTGGGAACTTAAATGTGAAGGGATGAATCAGACAGCCTGAGATGGTGACTGATGTGTTTAGGCTGTCAAATGGACAGCCCTGCTCAGAGGGTCAGTGGAAAATCATGCCTGAGTCATTGCAATAGCAAACCACTTTGTGTGCCTGGATGGCTGCTAATTTCATACAGCCCGGTTGACAGTACATGGAGATGTTTCTGGAAAGTGTCTCTATTTTATTTTTGTCCGGTGTGCTCTGTGGTTCTCCAGGAGCAGGAGAGCCACATCACAGCAATGATCCCAGGAACAGCACACGTTCCTGCCTCAGCTTCAGCTCCCCAAAGAAAGGAGAAGAAGAGAAAAAGAAAGGGAAGAGGAGAATGGATGTGTAACTTCTTAAGGACCTTTGCAATTCAAGGGAAAAATGAGGGCCTGAGAACAGCAAAAATGGGTGGGTTCCTGCACTGGTTTTCAGGTTTCTTTTGTAAACCTTAAAGCTCTGCTTTGCAACCAGTAAAATGCAGAATGAATGGAAAATTCTCCTTTTGAAATATGCACACTGTATTTGAGCTGCCCTGTAGGTTTTTAAAATTGTCTAGAGCTTTGCTGACCAGGTGGTTGCTGTTGAGCATCCTTGAGACAGGATTTATGGGCCCCTGTTGACAGTTACAACCCTAATTGGGTTGATAATTTGTTTAATATTGGGATTTCAACAGCTAGCAACTACAGCAAGGTGTGTGTTGCCTATTACATTCAGCTAGTATTAAATAAATCCATCTTTCCTCAAATCAGAGACAATTAATCCATCTGCTTTAATAATTGTGACATTTAAACTAATACCTTCTCTTAGCAGTATGATTCAAGCAGTATTTATTCTACCATGAATGACTTGCTACCAGAAAAATAGAAGTAGGTAGAAAATATGTGGAAGTAGATATTATTAAAGAAGAAAGAATGCAAGAAAGCTGTTAAATTCCTTGGTTTTGTACATGTAGAATTGTTTCTGAAATGGAAATATCAGCAATAACAACAGCAGCGAAAAGCTCCCAAATCAGTATCAATATGATAGAAACTCTCTCTTGTGTTATTTTATTTGCCTTCTCAATCCAGTTTTCAATTACTCCATATCTTTACTACTGTGCCTGAGAGCAGAACGATGCTGATTTTCTGCAGCTGAGAGTTATGTCTTACCAAGGGTGTATTCCAAAGGCAGACTGCTCTGAATCCCTGCAATGGCATACACAGGAAGAGGCCCATTCTGCCCTGACAAAAGATTATTCATTTTAATTTTAAAAAGTTGCTTCAATCATGATGCAATGAGGACATAGGGAACCCACGAACTGGTCAGCAGCTGCACTGAGATCATCTGGGTACCAGCAAGGTGTGTTACGAACAAACAGATCTTCTGCTTAGGGGCCAAAATCTTTTTGTTCTAATGAGCAGGATAAGGAATATAATTGTGTCCAAATTTTCCACCAGGAAATTAAAGGCTCAGTGCTTCAAGACAAGTGTTGGCCTTCAGATTTGCCATAGGTGTGGAGGAGGGAGGATTATCTGTTGGTGTTTATGAAGAGCTGTGAGAGAAATATTATCTCCTGTTCTGGCATGAGAAAATTTGAAATGAATTCTTAAAGCAGCAAGAAGCTCCACAGGTCTGTGGGACAACACAGGCTCAGGCACACCAGACACCCACCTCCACCAGTGCCCCCAAGAGCCATTGACCTCACACGGATTTTCCCCCAGGTTTGATTAAAGAAGGAACTTTCCTGCAGTGAAGTGTGGCACAGCATGAGCTGCTAAAATAGCTTCAAGAATTAATGAGAAATACGTTTTCTCAGTGATATGATGGCCAGGCTGCCCAGAGAGGCTGTCTGTCAGCTCCTATCAGTCACTCCATGAGGAACATTGCAAAACATCCCTACTGCTGCCAGCCTGGAAACCTCACGCTCCAGAGCAGGGCACGGGTCAGGCGTGAGCACTCAGTGCTGCTGACAGCCCTGGGCACCAGCTGGGACTGCACAGGAGGGTCTGGCTACCCAGAGCTTTGCCCTCTTCCCTTCCTTCCCTGGATTTTGACCCTGCAAGGTGTGAGATGAGGCTGAGCTCTCTGGGAGCTGCCGGCGCTTGCTGGAGGTGCTCGGGCACCTCGCAGGGCTGGGCTGTTTTTGCCTTGCTGAGTGAGGTGTGGGCTGTGGTATTACAGAATGTAGGTGACAGAGGAACAGACCTTGAAAGCCAGAGTGACCTCCTGTCTTTAGTCCACAAGAAACACATCCTAAGTCACCAGACAAGTAATAAAAGAACATTATGAGTTGATGAACTACTAGACTTGTCAAAAGTGAGAAACACTGTTTGTTACCTTAAAAGGCATTGTTTGC
This sequence comes from Pomatostomus ruficeps, assembly GCA_013400735.1. Taxonomy (NCBI): domain Eukaryota; kingdom Metazoa; phylum Chordata; class Aves; order Passeriformes; family Timaliidae; genus Pomatostomus; species Pomatostomus ruficeps. The sequence goes on from VYZT01026012.1 coordinate 76,130, forward strand.
CTGTTACCATAAGAGGTAATACTCTAAAATAGAATTGGTGATTGGGACACACTGTAGTGTAGAGTTACTTCCTGTTTGTGTGATAGTATATAAGGATATGTGTACAATAAACATCTTTGCATAGCACCATTTTATAAAGTCCATGACCCCTCTCAATCACTGTAGTGCGCTGCCCCGAGCTCGCAGCAGCCCAGGCTCTTGGGATGGAAGCACCTGATGTTTGCTCACAGCAGCATCCAGAGTGCACAACAAAGGTCTGAATAGCCAGACCTCCACGTGCTGCTGGAAGCTCTCTCTGTGGTGCTGAGCTCAGCTGCCAGAAATATTCTCAGAAACACGATTTTCAGCGTGCTAAGAGCAGCTCTGGGGTGGCTGCAGTCTTGCCCAGGACACTGGGGCTGGACAGGAATTCAAGCTAAAAGCCCAGTTTACTCCATTGTAAATTAAAGGCCTCCATTGGAGCTGTAGCAAATATGTGTTGGCTGCATCCTGGAATTAAGGTTTTCAGTAGAGATGGAAGTGTGCAGATATGAGCATGCAAGCTTTGAGATGCTTTCCTGGAGCTCTGTAGTTTCTGTAACACATGCATGGCTGGTGCAAAGGCATTTAGTGTAAGGCTTTGGCCAGGTGGGATTGACTTTGGATCTAAGTGCACAGTGGATGCTAGAGCTCAACTTTTGTCTAAAATAGGCAATAATAAAAGCAATTAAATTTGTAACGTGCTAATGAGTTAAGACTGAGATGTCCATAAATGAGGTAATCATTTATACTAAGATGGGAGTGCCAGATATGGGTGAAGTCAGGCTGTGACTTTCCAGGTATTTGCAAAGTTCCTGTTTGACAACGCTGGGCATTTTTGACATTGTCAGAATGTATGGGTGTGGGATATTTTCATTCACAGAATGAAACACCCAGCTTATATTGCACAGTTTTTAGCCAGTGGAAATTGTTTGCCAAGGTGTGAGTAAAACTGTACAGTCTGGAGAGGGACTGTTTCTGAGGGATGAAATATCACAAGGCCACCGTTTGTTTTGTTATTACCAGCTGAGAAATTGCATTGCAGACAAGAAATGCTGCAGAGCTTACATGACTGTAGCAATAAGTAAGTTTAGACTTTGTCTTGCTGCTACCCCTCTGAAGATATTTACTGTAATACATTTAATTTTTCCATTATTATTTGTTGTGATGAACTCTATTTAATTAATCTATTTCTAATCTAAAAGCCAAGACACAAATCATCCAGTGCATATCTCTGGTGGGTTATGAAAAGAAGCCCATTCATCTGATGAGGTGGTAACTTGGAATGTATATTTTCAATCCACAGAATAAAATATTTGAACAGAGAAAAAGGCCCAACTTACTGAATAGTATTATCCATTGCAAATTACTTTTCCACCACTCATCAGCATTATACCTTTGTCTCAGAGTAGAATGGAAGTTGGGTGTTAATATTCAAACCCAACACAGGGCATTAGGTGTTACATATCACTGTACAGAAGATACAGAAATAGATTATTTACTTTAAAGGGGACAATCAAAGAAAGCTAATCAAAAAGCTCATCAGAAAGAATATTTAAAAAAAAATCAATCATGATCCATAGGTACATATAACAGGGAGAATTTAAGAAATGCTAAAGGATCTTCAAGCTTTCAGAAATGAATGCTTAATTCAGGTTGATGAAGTTAGGATTGAATGAGTGAAGTCCCAATTCGTAAATTGGGGCAAAACAGGGGAAAAAACCTGCAACAGCAAATCATCTATTAGATGGGCAATGGTAAATATTCTGCTCCTAAACTGTTTAAGTGGGTGTTGGGCAACTTTCTCAAAACCAGTCTCTGCTTTCCTCTTGTGGCACCAATGCAGGAAGGCAGGGGTGCAGTTCTCAGGTGTTTTTATGCAGAAAGGAGGGTCATTCATTAGTGTGAGTCCATGCAGCCTTAAAAATTTAGCAGAACAAACCTTGCAGTGTGCCTAAGAGGAGGTACACGGTCACATGGAACAGGTTACTGCCAAAGGAGAAGAAATAGGTAAAAGTTGATAATGAAGAGGGGAGCAGTTTGAGGATGTTTTAAGAAAGGTTTTAACGAAAGTGGCAGTTGATGTCAGGGATAGGAGAAGTTCAAAGGAAAGTATAAACCCCATATCAGGAGAAGAAAACCAAAGGAGATACAAGATAGAGACTGCTCTGAGCACAAGGAATAGATCAGGAGAGAAATCAGTGATTTAGAAGTAGGATAAATAATAAAGAGCTTTGCAGATGTGAATTAAGGGCCTGATTTTTTTTGCAGTAAAGATGTCGACTGAAGGATTTGAATGGTCTGTACAATATTTTGAAGCCATGGCAGAAGCAGAAGACAGGAAAGCCTTTTCCAGCAGTTAAAAGACTCATGAAAAGAAGAAAAAAGTAGTCAATGCCACGCTGTAAGGTTATATACGTGATCCACTGATCAAAGCAAAGAGTGGCATATCTAATTTAAAAATCTTTCTTCATAGAAGGAAAAAAACAAACCATGCTGTTCCCCATCTATTCCCTTTTCCTTGGAAAATGTTGCTCATGGTTGTGAGCCAGGGCTGGGGCAGAGGAGTAGTTAGCACGAAGCGCGTGCATCAATAGCTGTTGCTTTGGTTACAAAGCACATGAGCACGCACGGTTGTGACAAGTTATTTTCAGATTTTACACCACGAAATAGAGAGAATATTAATTAAAAAAAGATTCTGCTACCTCTGCTCAGCCTCTGCAGTGGAAAGTGCCAGTGCAGTGCCACATGCTCATCATCCTGCTGGCTGTTGCTGCGTGCTCTGATGGCATTGAAGTCAGCCCTGGTGCTGAGTTCACAGAACTCATCAGCCCGGGGAGGGGAAGGGCTGTTCCTGGGGCTGGGATGGATCTTCAGGAACTGTTTCTCAAGGGCAAGCTCCTGAGTGGGAGCAGCGCTGGGCACCCAGCTGCCTCCCCTGTGTGTGTCAGCATCTCGCTGCCGCCGGAGCCCTCGCGCAGCCCACGCTCGGGCGCACGCACAAGAGGCACAGAATCGCAGAGCAGCCTCTGTCTCCTGGTGAAAACCGAGTGTGGTGGGGGATCAAACAAATGGTTTGAGCTCTACTGACATTTCAAAGCTTCTGCAGTGGAAGATGACAGCGATCTGGGAGAAAGGCAAGGAGTGGGAGTGGGGCACAGACACCCAGGTGGTACCTTGTGATACCACAGGGGTCCAGCCAGGCCCACGCAGGAGCTTTCTGTCAGGAAGGGAAACGAGCTGTGAGCTCTGGAGTAAAGCGTTGATCAGCCAGAGTCCTGCCCCTGCCAACATCCTTTGGCCCTGGCTGTTTAGCAGAGGATGGTGATGGCTGGAAGCAGTTCAGTACCCCCTTCACTGCTGGGTCGTTCCCACCTCAGCCCAACCACAGCTTCTGCTTTAGGCTCTGCATGGAGGCACCGGGATGAATCTTGTCCTTCACACCACTTTTTCAGCCCTGTTGCAAAGCAGGATGGCCTGAACCCCTGGGGGAGAGGACAGCCATGACAGCTCCTCCTTTAAAGGGTTATTCTTTGAAGCTTCATGTCCATGGCATCAAGAAGGGAAGTCAATGGATGTCAGTGTAAAGAGACAAAAAAAGACATTCCATTTGAAGGAATGACCCCTTCATAAAACGTGTTTGTGAACTCAAGATTTTAAACGAGTCTGACCCAGTGGGGAAAAAAAATCAAACTGTTCTGTACAGAAGAAATTCTCTGCTGGAAAGCACATACAAAAGTTCACAGGCACTGCAAACACTAGCCCAGTGGGTAATTCTCTGAATGAGATGCACTTTGCACTCACAGCAGTACTGAAATTCAGCTGCTCCTGGGACTCAGATTTATTCCATTTTACCAATAAGAATGCAACTAATAATAGTTTAAAAAAGGAAGAATTTACCATGTGAGGGAAGATATAAAACCCACATTCTGATCTTTATTAGTCTGGCTTATGTCAGGTATTTTGCACCACTTCCCATGAAGTACAGGTATAACAGGTGTTCTCACAGAATAAGCTAAAATAAATGGGATCAGAATCAAACCCTGAAATTTTCTTTCATGGGATATAAACTATTCCTAGAATCCTTAAATTCTTTGAATGGACAGAGAGAACCTGAGGACCACGGCCGTTCTGGGAGGCAAGAGGGTTTTCCACCACCTGAGGCCCAAAAGCCGAACTCCCTCTGGGATGAAGGTGGGGTCTTCACTTGCAGTGGCAGAAAGGAGCCTTTCCCAGTAAATGATCCATTCACCACCAACTTTGCTCCTCAGAGTAGAAGGAAGTACCCTTCAACTTGAATTTGTGCTGATGGGGCTGAACAGCCACCTTAAAGAAGTATCACTCAAGAGATGAGTCTCATTAAAGTCAATGGTCTACTCCTCACATCAGTAATCTTGGTAGAGTGGGGTCTTGCCTGCTCATCCTTCACAGAGCACTGCTGGTTCCTCTGAGACCATTTGTTACAGCCATTTTTTGCTCCCCTTCCAGTTGAAGAGTTTGGAAAGGTGTCAGAGGATTAGTACCATGCAAATTGCGAGAGGAAAGAGTCACTGAGATAGGAAGACTTCACAAAAAATAGCTTAGGGGGCTATAGAGTATCGGGAATTAAATTTTATAGCACTCCATAAAATTGAAGTATGAGTCAAGGGTTAACAACCTTGAATTTTGCCCTTAAAATTAGTCCAAGAAAACCTACTTCATTATAAATACGGGAGTGCTGTATCGCGCCCCGTTGATTGATATGCCCAAGAGCTACCTTTGTCGGCAGTCTTTTAAGCAGCCATCCTTCATTTTGATCTTAATAGTGAGATAAGCACCTCCTTCCTCATTGGGCTATCAATTTTTAGCTGCCAATACAGACGGATGGGGTCGCTTGTTGCACACGCGGTGCCTCCCGTCGTGATGAATGTGTAGTCAGCAATCATGGCCCTCCTCATGACAAAAGCAGGATAAATGAGTGCACAGGGAGGGAAGCATGCGTGCAGCAATATTTAATGCAGGTGATATTGGAAGAGTGCAACTTGAGTTTTTTACCAAAAGATTACGCATAACTCTCAGTCTTTGTCCAGCCTTAAGACAAGCATTGGTAAATTTTTTAAACTATCTGCCAAAAAGCAACATTTTATTTTAATAACTTTTCAGTATTTTGCTCTAAGCAAATATTTAATGGATGCTGTACAATATTTTAGCCTGGCTTTTCTTGTTTTCCTTTACAGGAAACCCCTTTGGGAATGAAATATATTATATGTAAGTACATTTCTTCTAGAACAGCATCAATGTGTATAATACCCTGAATCATGGCAGTCTTGGAATATCACTTGTCTATGGCAAACTCAGACATAGTTCACCTTTGATTAAACTGTAGCTTAAAACCCACCCCAAACTAGAAACAATCAGCTATCTTGTCACCTAATTGAGTACGCTTTAGTACTCCCACTGTCTGTGACAATCATTGCATTGCTCTTTCCAGGCTGAAGGATATTAAAAAACTATTGTGTGAAGGATATTAATGCAGAGTCTTAACAGACTTTAGAAAATCAGTTTGCTTTTATGGCTGCCTCTCTACGCTGCTCTCTGTATCCTTTCCTCTAGAGGTTCCAAATCCAATTAAATGTGACTAGATGTAATTCCAAATTGTCACTTTAGTCAATTAAACATATAATAATCTTGTGTACCTAATTACTAGCTCCAAAAGTTTATTTGTTGATGTAGTGCTATCAATGTGTACTTCTGCATGTTCTCCTTATCATTGCCTATATATTAATTGTGGTTTGACATTACTGTAAATTGAATTTGAAATTTCCCCCTAGTTAAAAGTCTCTCACAAACAGTAATCCCAATCCAGTTGTAATACCCTTTCAGAATGTACTTTCCAAGGCTGTATTATGTTCTTAATGAGATATAACAAAAAATACATGGATTTAACAATAAACATTTCAAAACAGGCCCAGTATCAGGGGGTAACATATTGTAACAAACAGGAACTAAATCTTCCCTTAGATGTTCTCATACAGCTCCCATTAATTTCACTGGGAGAAAAGCAATTCAGCAGGATCCATGGATTTTTGCATAAGGACTGGATTTAACCATAAGCTTTATCCAATGCTCATTCAAATCATTGGCAAGAATCCTCTTGACTGCACTAGAACAAAGAGCAGTTTCTAATTGAACATCGTTAGCCCAGCCGGCCCAGGATGAACAAAGGATGAAATCCTCATTGCCTCGAAAATAATTGGCAAACTGCTCATGGGCTCCAAGTGGAGCCAGGGTTTAATCTCAGGAATGACATATGGGCCCTGTGCATGAAGCAGAGAAGAGCAAAGCACCCAGCTTTGCCTGCTTGAGCTGGGGATGGTTTTGAGGGAAGACCTTCAGTGTGTCCTGAGCTGCAAACAAGAAATAACCCTGTAGCTCCATGGGAGGGAAGGCTGAGTGACTGTGTCCTGTTATTCCCTGCCTTTGATCCACTGCAGAGCTTCCAGCCCCCACGGCAGGGCCAGTGGCTGGTTCAGAGCTGGGTACAGGAGTGGTGGTTGCTCCTGCAGCCACCTCAGCAGGAAGAAGGGACTTCCAACCTGAATATAAGCCAGCCTGAAGCGCTGAAACCTCGTGGGTTTTTGCAGTCAGAGGACATTTGCAAGTGGTCATTTACACTCTGGGATCCCACAGTTATATTGCTCCCTCAACTGCTGACTTTCCACAGGTTAAAACTGTCAGGTCCCCAAGGCTTTCCTCTCCCAGTCTGGCACTGCTTTCAGGGGTGCACAGAGCCCTGGACAAGCCTGGCATCGATCCCTGGACAAGTTGCTTCAGCTTTCGCTGTTTCTCAGCATCAGCTGTGAAATGCAGACGCTCATATTTGACTGATTTACTGATTCGGTGTGTGAGTCCCCCTGGCTCAATCTTTTGCTAATCCTTCACAGTCTGCACAGCACAATGTCGCTCTGATCGTGGCACAAGTCTCCAGGCATTGCTGCACTCCAGACAAATGCCTTTTCTCTTTATTCTGCCTTCTTAATTTGTCCTTATTTAAATAATCAGAAGCACACTTACATTTCTGGCATTCGTGTTTAGTTTTTCAACATCTGCTCTTGTCCCTGATAGATTTCCCCATGCATGGCATCAGCAATGGTGAGGCACATACACAAAACCCCTCGGAACCTTCTGAGTGCCTCCATCCCAATTTTATTTCTCATCTCCTCGGTCACAGGGAACACACACAGGTCAGTACCAATGCTGGCTACTGTGACCTCAGGCCTTATAAGGGGCTTAGAAAATTCCACTTTCAAAAGAAACACAAGGATTAAAGCTCTGTGTGCATGGCCTGTGTCCAACTGTGCCCAAGTCAGAGACCTTTTGTCGGAGGTCTCCATGACTCAATGCACAGAACCAAAGTGACCTGTGCAATAGGGAATGTGAATTTCCAGAGGCAGGGACACAAGTGAAATTACAGTGTTTGAATGTGATTACAGGGCTGGGCACTGAAAAATACTTGGGGACCTAAACACTCAAAACCCAAATGACCAGTTGAGATGTTTTGGCAGGTTAAAAGCCTTTGAAGTATATGGAGGCTTAAAGCACTGAACTGATTCCCAGTGAACACCTCTCCATATGGCCCCTGGAAATCCAGGCAACAAAGATTTCCACTAAGAGACTGCTGAGCCTGTGAGACACTCTGAAATAATATTTAAGTAAAATATTACTTAAGGAAATACTGTTTATGAAATTATTATTTAACTTCCTCAGACAGTGACCCAACTCATTAACATACTGAAAAAAGAAATATCTGGGTACACAGACTGATATTCCCAAACCAGAATGAGGGACCACTCCCTGCCCTGTTACAAATCAATATCCTATATTAAATGTGATGTGTAATGTTATGCAGTGGGATCAGCTGCTATGTCATGTGGGGATTTTGTACAAGTAATGTTGGTCAGTAACAGACCTCACTCTGTACCTTGAGAGTGACTAAATAAGAGTTCAGCTGAGCACAAGGAACAGAAGGTACAAAAGAAGGGGGAAACAGCTCCCATTTAGACCATGTAATGCATCTTTCTGCATGAAATGCCATATTTTAATTTTTTTTACAGTTTTTAAAGATGGAGGGATTAATCTCTAAAGAACAAAGATATGTGCTTTCTTCCTACTTCTGACACAAGCACCTCATTGATATTCAGAAATACTGGCCTCATATTTACAGAACCATCCACCACTAAATTTGAAATATGTAATATATGCCTGAGTAAGAACTGAAGCAGTTCTGACAACACACCTTCAGGAACACCTCAGGGGATGTCAGAAAAAAAGGGGAACTTTCTTCTTTCAAGAAATGAGGCTTTATATTCTGTGGTTTTTCTCCTGTTTGCCAGTTCAGGGCAATATGAATTTGCACACCACAACCACACCCAGGTGGGTGATGTGGCAAGCCTGGTTCCAGAGGTGCTCTGCAATCTCTGCTCCATCTGGCCACTTGGTGGTGCAGAATAATAAGATATATTTCTCTACGTGCCGGTGAGGAGCAGACCAGAGCTCCTGAACCGTCTCTCTCAGCCCATCTCCAGACACACACAGGACTTGTAGCAGCAGTGTCAAAGGCAGCTTTTGGTGCGTGACGGCTGCTGACACCACCAGCCTGTGCCCAGCCAAACCCTTTGCAGCAGCTATGCAGGTCTGTCACAGGAAAATGGATGGTGACGGTATAGAAATAGGCAGAATATTCTGGAATGCACCAAAGTGTTCCACTTCCAAAGAAGACATGAAATTAGCGTTGTTGCTAAATGTCTGTGTGTTCATTTACCAGGGTAAATACTGGGGAATTCATGAGGGCAGGACTCAAGGTCAGCTCCTTAATCCTTGGCTGCTCCTCTTGAGCTGCAGAGAAAGGAGAGAAGCCCAGAAGGGGAGAGGAGGATTTCTCTGCAGATGGCAGAGCCTCAGGAACAATCACAGCCCATGCACATTAGAGTAACTTTCACTCTCCTGTGCTGTTCAGCCCTAATTGCTGCTAGGATCAAGAGGCTGATAAATGGCTGAAAATTACCTGTGCCTCTTGCTTCAAGTGAGCTCACCTGGATCCGCAGTGAGTGGTGCTAACAGAGGGCCACAGCCACTGCGCTGGGGTGTCAGTCCTGTGCAGACCTCCTGGCTGGAAAGGGTAAGTATAGCTCTGCTTTCTCAGTATAGCAGGAGCTTTAATATTCCTATTTAGATCAGCTCTAATGCAGACACCTGGGCGTTTGAGATCTCTACTACAATAGCACTGAGCCTGAGATACAGGATGCAAAATAAGCTGTAGCTCTCTTCTGGATGACCTTTCTTGTTTTCTTCTGAGATTAGAAAAGGAAGGTGATGTTTATAACTGAAATGAGCAGAAGGTAGCAATTTTAATGCAATTATGCTATTTGAAAAGTGTACAAAATAATAACACTTAATTTTTGAATACCTTCATATATTCTAATTAAATGTAACCCCATTACTTTGATGGCATGGAGACATTTGGAAACCATTGCATGAGGAGAGGTAAACAGCACTTCAGAATACTGAGCAGGTATGAAATTACTACTATCTGGTTTGACTTACATGTAGACTAGCCCCAAAATGGGGCAAAATGTTGTTATATGTGTGCAATATTTTGATGTTGCTAATTCCTGCAGAAGATTGACTAAAAATCCCTTTTGAACATTTCACTCATGAGCCTTAAATGCACTGGGAAGCTGCTGTAAAACACTTTTGTCCTGCCAAACCCTCCCAGGTTGGTGATGGGGTCCACTTGCTGCCTTTGCTGAAGTTTCTGGGTTGTTAGCCCAGTTCTAGCAAGCAGAAATAAGTTTCCCCCAAGGAAAATGGCCCCTGTACTTAGGATACATTTATTGTGTTTATTGTGATCTGTCCCATGGTTGCGTGCAAGTACCAACCTGCTGCATGGTACCGAGACTGCTCTGCAATGGTAACAAATGTTCTCATTTAATGGCAAGTGCCACATGAGGCACAGAAACTGCTTTCCAAAGGGGAGCTGAGAGCTGCATGGGGAAAGAAGGAGCCTTTGGAAATGACAGGGGGTGACCAGAAAAATAGCTCCCTGAACCCAGTGAGGCCTCAGAGTCTCCCTGAGCTGGTAGGAAACAAGCACTGAGGAGGGGTGTGATGGACACATCCCAGGAGGAGTGGGAGGAACCTGTGCCAGGGTTGGCTTCACAGTGGGAATGGGTGTGACGGCTGGGATGAGCTGCTGGTGACAGAGATGCAATGAGACATCCAAAGGGACATGGTCCATGCTTGTTCTGGACTTGCTCTGCTCCCCAGTTAGGGGCAGAGCTTGTGCTCTCAAAGTTTGGGTTTGCTTCAGGCAGGGGCTGTGGAAACACGGGAATTAAAGGCTTCCTCTTGCCTCTGGTGGGCCCCTGTCTGAGCAAGCTGCTCATTGACACCTGGACAGTTTCAGGTGATAAAGAAGAATGTGTGTGGCACAGAGATGATGTTTGGTAAATTTTAAACACAGACTAACATCCTATGTAGGTGTCATAGAAAATAATAGCCCATGTGGGCTTTCCTTTGGGCTCTGACTGATGCCAGCACTTGCCAGAGCTGCTTTCCTAGGCCCAGTCTGTCAAGTGTTCCCAGAAGTGCTGCACTTCTGAGGATGGAAGTCACAAACCATAGGAAGCTCTTGGACCCTTTCCACATGGGGAAAACCAGATCCAGTTTCATTCATTTTCCCATTTCATTCCTAGTCCTGGGCCATGTGTCCACCTGGCACTGGGTGTTGGGATCAGTGCTCTGCAGCCCCCACCCCAGCAGCAGGCTCTGACCCTGCAGCTCCTGAAATAATGGTGTAAAATCAACCCTCCCCAGCTGTGGGAGCATTCCCTGTCCATTCGCTGTCCATGGCAATGAGCCCCAAGGGATTCTCTGTGATCACAGGTGGGTGGGGGAGTTCTGTTTCTATGACAACAGTTTTTAATTTTTTTTAGTAAAACTGGATTTTTTCCCCCAGTTTAGAAAAGCAGAAACAATTAGAATAGAGACAGAAGATAAAGTTCCCTGTTTTCCCAGGAGGCAGCCTGGGCACGATGCACAGGCAGGTAGCACGAGGCAGGTGTGGGCAGGAGGCAGGCAGCTGGTGTCCCCAGCCCCAAGGATTTACACATCCTTCCTTAGTACAACTGTGGGCCTCGTAAAACAAACCCAGGCATAAAAAGCAACCCAAATAATTCACCTTGCTTTCCACACTACCTTTTCAAGCCTGACTAAAAGGGAACACAGACCTGAACTCTCACAGAGGGCTGAGGTTTACTGCTTGCAGACCTGGTTTGCTTTTCAGCTCATGGGATTGTCTCGATTATGTGATTTTTAATTTTTTTTTTTTAACCAGAATGTCAAAAAGCTGAGTCAGCCATCCCACAGCTATTAAGATCCTAAAACTTCTTCCTTACGGATTGCTTACCCCTCCTCTATGCAGTCAGATGAAGATGAGTTGTTTGTTCTGGCAGAGGGACAGACAGTCTGTTTTCCCCTACATGTATACAACTAATTTCAAGTCACTGGTGTTCTAACTGGTGATAAAAGAGCTATCTTAAGCTTTTCACAGAACACAGTGACACTGTTAAATCAGCACAGCGTTTTGATTAGCAGGAAGATAAGATGCAGCTTAATGAGAAAAAGGGGCAAAATACCTTTTGTACTTGGAGGTTTAAACCTCCAGTTTTGAAGCAAATAGGCGGCTGTATTTTTCTGTAAGTTGCCGATTTTCACCTTGCTGCTGATCCAAGGCTATCCAGTGTCAGCAAGAGCCTGCACTATTTGAGTAAGGAAGAAAAATTGCTTTCATGCCTTATTGCTCCTCTGGTGAGACCTTTTCCCGTGGATGGGTAACAGGCAGAGGTGAGAGCACAGCTCGTGGGCTTGGGGACTTGAAGGACACACAGGCTCTGCTGACTCTTCCTCCGGGAGCTTTGAGGCTCACCTTGTGGTGCTTGTTCCTTTTCTAGGACTCTCATCCTTCAAAGTAGGGGTGGGTGGTGTCTGTGCTGTCCTTAGAGACAGCGTGGACTTCTGATGTTCTTCTGTTCACATCCCCTGGCACAGACCTGTCCCTTATCTCATTCTTCCCTAGGGCAGCAGCCACAGAATCATTCAGGTTGGGAAGGACCTCTGGGTTCATTGAGACCAACCTTTGATCATCACTTTGTCATCCAGACCATGGCACCGAGTGTCCCATCCAGCCGTTTCTTGAACACCTCCAGGAATGATGTTCTTGCCATGCCAGGAAGGTCGAGTTCTCCTTGGCCTTCTCCAAGAGCATTTTCTTGGTTTTAGGACAGAAGTGAGCCCTTTATTGAACCTTCCATTCTGGTTATTGAGGGATTTTTTGAGCTGTGACAATGTGTCCTTTGTCAGAACACTTCCAGGTGCTGCTGTTGCAGGCTGATCCTACAGTTAAATGCCTTTTAATGCCTAAAATTTCCTGGTAACTTCCAGACTAAATTTATATACAACACATTTCTGCCCATTTGTCCAAGGACCCAGATGGTCTTTCCACTGAAATGGGTTTTCTCCCTGCTGAGGTTTAAATCTTTACTGTGTTTGTCCAGAGCAGTCTTCCAACATGAGAGCTACCAAAAGAGGAGAAATATATTTACTGAGTGCCACCTTGGGGAAAGTGGCTGCAGCACTTTGGAATTCATTGCTTGCAGATGCTGTGACCCTGCAGTGGTGTTTCTAGCATTGCTTTGCCATGCCAAACGGCCTTAGGCTGCACTCGACATAGTGGCATCCCATCCCTGTGCCATCCCAGGGGATCCCTGTGCAGCTGACAGAACTCAGAGGACATGCAGACATCAGACTCCTTACATTAATTCAGACCTCCTTGCATTTAGGCTCCTTCCTGTGCTTATTCTCCTCGTACTGGGCTGTGTGAGTGGAAGCTGCGCTCAGAGGACTTTGAGAGACACTTAAATTACAGTTGACCCCTCTCTAACCTCTGGCTCTCTCTGAACCAGAGAATTCAGCCTGGTGCATCTTCAGAGACAAAATCTCAGGGGATCTCAGCTTGGTAGGTAGGCTGAGGCAAATGTGATTTTCTGTGGTGTTTGTGCCGAGCTGAACTGCTCCCAGCCAGCCACTGCTGCTCACACCCCCATATACTGCTGTGCTTTGTGCACTAGGCAATAACCTAAAATTCATTTGAGAGTTGAGAAGGCAAGGGATGCTTAAAAGCAGAAAAAGGAATAGAATAACCACTTTCTCATTAAAAAAAAAGAAAAAAAGGCAAGCAGAAATAAATGATGGATTATGCTAGCAAACCCCAAGTTTGTATTTGCAGAGAGTGTGACTGAGGATCCCCATGGCTCGGGCTGTCTGTGATGGGCAGAGCACGCCCTGCCCCAGGAGCGGGGTGTGACGGAGACCAGCGGCTCCCGAGATGGCAGCAGTGGTGCTAAGCTCAGTTTAACCGGGGTGTGACAGACCAGCGGCTCCCGAGACGGCAGCAGTGGTGCTAAGCTCAGTTTAACCGGGGTGTGACAGACCAGGGACTCCTGAGATGGCAGCAGCGGTGCTAAGCTCAGTTTAACCGGGGTGTGACAGACCAGCAGCTCTGGAGATGGCAGCAGTGGTGCTAAGCTCAGTTTAACACAGTCTGCAGAAGCAGCTCGGCACAGTTGCTATAACACTGTGTTCAACTAGGCTAAACTCTGAGTGCTGCTACAGTCACTGCTTTTGGAACCACAGCGGAGTCAGTCTGTCAGAGTGTTCCTCTCCTTTTCAAAATACATAATCTCATCTAAAATCGTCTAGTTTTCCGAAAGCCACTCAATGTGGGGAAAAAAGGCTGACAGTGTTCCCTTCTGTCTGCTGGTGTAGTAAATTTACTGATTCCTTATCTGCAGTGACACCAACCACAAATTTATATTCATTTTTGAAATTATATTTATGAACAGCCTCTCTGTTCATATCATTGTCTCAAATGTGACCATTTATTTGTATTACTTCTCAAGAAAGCTCAGTTTTTGAAAGCATATTTTGAAAAAAACCCCTTTTATTACTACTATTTTTAAAAATCTTCAACCTGACTTAAAGGGAAAACCCTTATTTCCTTCCCAGCACCCCAAAAAAATCCCCTTCTTTAATTCATCTGTTGCAATATTGGTGAATTTGTGGGTTTGAAAGTATCCTGGGCAGGATTCCCCAGCTGTCACAAAGCAACATATGCTCCTAGCAGAGCTCTCAAACATCTGGCTGAGCAGTGAGCCTCACCTGTTGATAATTCAGTAGGTGACAGTTTCTCTCTGAATCAGCACATCAACAAGATTTCAGGAAGAGACAGTTCCCAGATCTCCTTTTACATCTCACTGGCAACAATCACAATGCTTTATTGTTTTTCACCAAAATGTTTCTCTTTCTTAGCTTGAAACAGCTTTGTCTGAAAAGTGAGCTGTGTTTTGAGACTGAAAAACAAAGGTTGGGTGGGTTTATGGTCAAGGGAAATATTCCAGGTGTGTCTGAAATTGCATTTCTTAAGAAACATAGAAAAAGTGTTTTGTGTTTCTTCCTTGGGGAGCTGCTTTCTTCTGCCTGTATCGATGAGTGAAAGCCAGGGGAGATTACTTTGACATAATCTCCATGTGTGGCCTGCTGAAGGAATAGTGCTTGTCCTGGAGTCTTTGGCAGAAGTCCCACGCAGAAAATTGAAGTTCGTCTTCCCAAATCCTCTCTGCATGTCTACTTGTCTGCCTGGATAAAGTCTTCTTCCACTCCCTGGGCTGTTTTGCTGCTGTTTCAGTGCTTCAGAGCTGTACCACCAGCATCCATCTTGAAGGATGAGCAAAGTGACCCTTTCAGTCTCTTGTCTAATTCACACTGGCTGCTCTGCCATTAGTTACCTAACGATTTGTGAAATATTTTGTGCTATACCTTGTGGTCTTCAGCTGAGCAGTCCCTTGTAAGTGTCTAATGTTAGCAGTAATGGTGATACATAGCAAGTCACCAGTGCTTTTCCTCATGCATTTCTCTTCCATTTAAGCGTCTTAGGTGGTTAAAAACTTCTGTTGCATGGTGAAACTTCAGCTTTTTGGCAGCATCAGTGGAAGCACACAAGCAGAGCTTCCTCTTGCAGGCTTTCCTCCTGCCAGCAGTTCCCATTCACACCAGCAATCTCTTCAGCTGCACACAGGCTAAATTTTGCAGCATACCACAGTGTACCCTGAGATCCTGATTATTTTTTTTTTTTCCTCTCTCTCTCTCTTTTTTTTCCCTCCCTCTCCCCACCCTCCATTTGGAGCACATCTGAGCTTCTGCCCAGGATTACAGGGAAAGCAGGGAGTGGAAGATGTTTGTGTGGATGTAGCTTTTATCCAGCCCAGCTCTGGGATCTGATCAGAGCTCACATCTGTGCCCAAGAGAGAGTGAATGCTCCTACCTGCATCTGCCTAATCACAACCAGGGGTGTAATTGGGATTATTCATGTTATGACAGCCAGGAGGATTGGATCATGTGCACAAAGCCAGCCCAAAATTCCCACTGATTTTGGAAATGCCTGGATCTAAGATGATATCCTTACTACTGAGAGCTGGAATGAAAGGGATGTAGGGAATCCATGCAGGTGCCACAAGCAGAATGATTTGCAGCTTCAGAATCTCTCTGGAAACACCAAAAGCAAGCAGCTTGGTGTGGGTGATTCTGGAGAGAGGTTGGGTTCAGAACAATGCTCCTTTAAAAGACAAGAGATGAATAAGTTTAGATTTTTATTTTTTAAAACATTAAAAGCTCCTGAGAGTCAGTTTAAGACACATTCTGTAGGCACTTCTTCTGTACAACCCAACACTGTCTCCAATGCAATATGGACTCTTTCTCTTGACAGCTGTGATAGAGGAACAAGCATTATTAAAATTTTTATTGAGCTTGTATTATAAATGCAATTTCATTAGAGTTTTGTCTACTGCTCTAGGGAAAAAAATCCCGTGATAATATCCTATATTGCTTTTAGCTCATTGCTAAGGGGGACAAAACTGCTACAGCACAGCTTGGTGTTGAGCCCTGCCTCTGCAAATGTGAGTGGTAGTGCCTGGCCCATCTGCCTGGGGGATCTGTGCATCTGGAATGTATTTAATGTTAACTTGGAACACTCTGAAACTCTTTCTGCACAAGTGATAGGTTCTACGTGGGTGGACCTTGGCAGTTTCTTAGACCTCAGCTTTAATAGATGCAGTTCCAGGTGTAACAAATTACAGGCTTTAAGTCAATATCAGGGAAAGATGAAAGGATAAAAATAGCAGGAGCTCAGCAGTGAGATTGGCAGGCAGGGTGGCCTTCTGATGGCAGCAAGGGGAGGGCAGGAGTGGCAGCTCCTTCTCCATCCAATTAGTTCCACCTCTGAGGTCTCTGAGAAGGGGCTGGGTTCTCTGGTCAGCAGCACTTCTCCCAGTCCTGGGAAAAACCCTACACAGATGTGTTCTAATAAGCACAGTTTAGTATTTATCATTACACACGTGCTTTACAAAGTATTTAATGATGGATTAGGACATCAACAAAGAGATTAACACTACATTCTGCTACAAGGAAAGCTTGCAAACCGACCCTTGTTTCCTCATTGAGAGTTTTGGATATCGTGTTAACATAAAAACCTACTGCCTTTATGATTTCAGTATATTAATTAGCACAGAGCTAATCGTTTTCCTAACCAAATAACTTATTAAAGTTTTCAATTTTCTAGAAATTATGATATAAATATGGATGCAAACACAGTCAGCTATAAATTCCCATTTATGGGAACACACAGTGCATTTTAGAAGCCCAGTACCTGTTTCCTCTCTGTGTATTCGGCACTCGTGACCTGTATGCCTGTGGCCTTCAGAAGGAGCTTGTAAAATAAGTTAAAACCTGAAAATATCTCCAAGATGCCACAGACTCGTGAATCAAATTAACTCTTCAGGTTTTCTCCAAGGCACACAGGAGAAAGCCTGAAGCTCTGAACAGTTACATTTGCATTTGCCAGTAATTAGATAAATAAGGATATTTCTGTTCTAGTACAGTAAATTCTACTCTGAGCAGAGCTGCTCCGTGCCCTGGAGGTTCAGTTCTGCTGAAGACCACCCTGGTCTGGCACAGCATCTCAGAGTTGTGCTTTCATAGTGCAAAACGTGAAAAATTCTCAGAAAATCGTATTGAGAGAGAGCTTCACCCTGCAGGAGCTGCCTCCCCGGGACGAGGGCGTGTGTGTGGAAAACCAGGGACAAACGAGCTCATAACTGCAGGCATTGCTGGAGGAAGCACAGAACTCAGTGACTGGGGCCACATGGAACTACTCTACTGATATCCAATGCAAGGAACAGCACAGGATGTTAAAAATTAGCTGCTCTTGATGAGGGAATGAATCACCCTCAGCAGGAATGAGAAGATAATGCCCACAGTGAACTCTGCAGCTCTCGGCTGAACAGGGTTTAGATGTGAGCTTTGGGCAATACTGATGGTCACCAAAGCTTAATTCAACCAAATCAAAGTGACCAGAACATCAAATAATATCAACATTTAATAGTTTGACCAAACCAGTGATGTTTTATGTAGATGACAACTGGTACTTCTGCAGGAGTTTCAAAGGAGATTATTGCTGCTGTAAACTGTAGTCACTAGTTGGTAATGATATTATTGATTTTTTTATTATTATTTTTTTTTTATTTTACCCCTCTTCTCCAAGTTATGGCTTGTACCACAGCTAAGCAATAGCACTATGAGGGGAAAAAAATTAAAAAATCAATGATTCCCTGGTAGTTAGCAACACATTTCCCGTAAGACTTTGAGCAGGATGTGCTGGGATAGGCTTATCATAAATATAGAACTGTGGCAGATTTTCAGAGAATTAGATATCAGCTCTCCATTTTTCCATCTTTCTTTTTTTACTCGTCTCGAAGAGATCAACTGCTTCTCTCGACCTATAAATTCTATACTGAAAAATAATATAGCATGCTCTAATAGCCTGAGCAAACAGCAGAAAGTTGCCTTTGACTCCTGGTGTTTGGATTGATTTTGCTCCACTCTCTGAAGCCTATACACTAGAAATAATTTCTGCTGTGTTCCTGCTTTCCCACAAAGCAGCCCTTTGCTGTGCTGCAGTCCAGTGGCCTTTGTGCAGAGCAGAACTCATTTGATGACAGGTGTGCACCAAAACTGTGAGGAGCTGCCCCTTTCTTTTCTAAATCTGACTCTGATGTGCTTCAGGTGATTGTGGTGAAAAGGCAAAAAAAAAAAAAAAAAGGAAAGAAAGAATGGAAAGAGGAAGCAAAGGACTTGTGCAAACAAAGGTTAAGAGGAAAACCCTAATTCCAGGAAGTTTTCCTTCAAACAGGAGCAGATGGTGGACCCATCTGGCCAGGCAGAAATACGCCAGGCTGGGCGTACTGAGCATGGGCCCGTGCTCCAAGATCCACCTCCAGCCATGAGCATCTTGATACTAGCCTGGTTAATCCAGTAATTAATTAGGAGGGCTGAGTTTCAAGCGTGAGGCTTGAGAGGAGAGTTGGGAAGGGAAGAAGGTGGAGGCCACACCGGTTGCAGCAGTCAGGACAATGTCTGGACGAGCTTTGTGCCAGGAGCAGAAGCATCTTTGGTCTTTTTACTCATGTGCCTTTCATGGGAGCTTCACGTTAAAAAAAAAAAAAAAGTCGTTTCCACAGCAAACATCTGAAAATGTTCTGAAAAGCTCCTATTTTGCACAGAGAAAACTTTAATCGGCAAAACTGCAAATAAAGTCACTACTTCTGAAGATTAAAACTTGTGCTCTTGCCAGGTTTTGCCCTCATCTGTCAAATGACTAGGCTAAAGTAAACTTGAAATAGATTTTCATTTATTTTTCATCTTCACTGTAATCCAAAGACTGCCCTGTTAAAAGCCTTTCGTAAATCATTTGGTCAGTTTTTCTCAACAAAACAGTCTTTAAGTAATGCTGTATATCAGCCTCTTTTTTGACGTTTTCATTTTTTCATCTTGACATCTTCTCTTAAAAATAATAGTGTTTGCCCTATTATCTTTTTTCAAACTCTGAGGAGAAGGGAAGAAGGCTTCAAGTCTCTCCCCAGCACAGCAATTGGAGTATGCAAATCAGAGACACACGTCAGTCTGAAGATTTCTTTCCAAGTTTTCCTTTCAATCTCACTGCCCACTGCTAAGAGAACAGGTTTGGCAAGAAACCTGGATTTGATACATCAAAACTGGACGCTGGAAATCCCACTGCCTTCTCTCTCAGGTGCACAGTCTCTGTCAAATCCCTTCCCAAATGCACCTGGGGTCTGGGCTTTAATCAGACTGACCTGCAAAAGTGCCTCTGCTACAATCTACCACATCATTGGTGTTTGGCCTTTACAGATCGAGAAAAAGTCAATGATGATTCCAGAGATGAAACAAGTGAAAAAACGCACTTCACTACTCCAGCAGATAAACTAATTTTTCTTATTAACACTGTGAATAAAAGCTGGCTGGTTCGTGGATTTTTGTGGAGTTATTTCTTTAATTAGAGTAGCAGCCTTTTCTTTTTCCTGGTTATCCATGCTTTCCTGAGATGCAGTGTGGTTTAACAGTCAGCTATAATTGACTGTTAGAGAGGAATTAGGGGATTTATCTGAAGTAAAACTGCAGTGCTGAGGCAGCTGTGCTGCTGCAGGGCTGGGTGGGTGTTTCAGGGTGCATATCCTCGTGTCACTGGCACTGAGGGGCTGCACAAATGTGGTCTCTGAGCTGTTCTTCACCACATTAAAGACAATGTCAGTGCAAGAAATGTGTCAAGCAGTGTTCAGCAGGGCCATGTATGCAGTTGCTGTAGATGAACACAATGCTTTTGTCTTCAGTGAACACTGTCAGCTGGGGATCCAGCCCCAATATCCTCGTGGATGAACTGACAAATCCTGGATAATTACAGTGAACCAGCATTCTCCTTTTCCCTTGTCTCACCTCTGTGGCAGGCAGGTTATTGTGTGCTGTGGAGTTCTGGTCCTACATCTGTTTGGGTCTGCTGTGCTCTGGTCTGGGATCCCAAGGGCTGGTTGGAGTGTTCAGCTCTACCAGAGACAGCCAAATTCCTGAACCCCACAGCAGTCAGGAGTCATCCTCATGGTATTTGCCTGCAATTTGCATCTGCAGCAATGCTAAGGGTTTATTTAAGTTTTATTTGAGGACCTCATGGTTGTACACTTTCTTATGCCCAACTTTGTGTTACAAAACACTTCTTTTCCTGGTGCTGTCATAGGGAATTGAGAAGGATGTGACTCGGAGACATAAAAGCTCGTGAGCATCCTTCCTCTGTGGGAGAGTTCATCAAAGATGATGTCTTGAAAAGGGGAAAAACCCTCCCTGTTAGAATAAACTGCTGGAAATATTGGGTTGGCTTGTGAGAGCAGACATGCACAAACTCTCTGCCAGGGGACAAGAGTGAGGTGCTTTTGGTGCTGGTGGGGATCAGAAACTGAAGGGAGAAGTGGGTGAGGGGAGCCAACTGAAGAGACCCATGAGGGAAGCAGGGCCTTTCTCCCAGGCCTCAGTTTAGCCTCTTGGTGCCTGGACAATTCAGAACCATTCGTCCATGGGCAGTTTTCTTTCTGTTGCCACCAAACTCCTGTCTGTGTCCGTGCCCGTCCTGCTCTGCACTTGGGGACCTTTTTCCCCTGGTCCCTGAAGAAGGGAGTGGCCTTCCCTCCCTGCCCTGGCCACTCTTTTCCAAGAAGTGATGCCAAATCAGGTAATATCTGGATGACAGAGGAAAAAGCTGGAGGACAAAGGGGTCGGGATTGGTTGGTAGATGTAGCTACAAGAGCAGCTGCATGGAATTCTGCTTATCCAGGCAAACTTGGCAGAGTCCTGACTGAGTGTTAATCTGATAAATCACTAGGAAACCCGTTTAATATAATCATCATCACTGAAAACAGACAGAAAAGCTTCTACCAAACTTGGGTAGATCAAGGAAGAAGATGAAATCCCCTTACACTGAAGGAGGATACTTGAATTGTCTTTGTGCAGTTGGATTTTTGGGGTTTTTCTTGCACAACCCCTCAGAAATAAATGCAGATATGGCATCTACGGGCAAGGTCTGTCAGTGCACAGAATTAACCATCTCATGATGTTTTCATATTTAAACAGACAGGAAGGGAGGAAGTGTGGGTTCCCAAAAAAGGTTTCACACGCCTTTTCTCTGTCAGTGAAGTGAAATATAACTGCCATGCTAAAAGGTTTTGCAGCAGCAGTTTGCTTTGAATTGCAAGCATAAGATAAATGTGCCATACAGGTCTCAATTCCTGAGCTGTGAAGGTGGTAAAAAGGAGAATGCTCTCTGGTTCAGAACAAAAAGATATTTAGAAATATCTTGTTTCAAAGCTCCCAAAACATCTTAGCACAAGTGGAGATGTTCTGCATTCCCTGTCTCGTTCTCATAATGTGTTGCCCTCTTGTTTTCAGCTGCACCACCAAACTTCCCGATGCCATTAGCACTGCTGTCATGTTCAGTGCTGTTAGACTTTTCTTTCTACAAGGAACTGTATGGCTTCCAGGGGTTTTATCCCCCCCAAATGTTCCTTTTCTTAATAGGATCCCACCACACATTGTGCAGATAAAGGTTTTTGCAAAGTGGCATCATCAGAGTCAAGGGGAATGCAGCCTTTGGCCTCAACGGAGAAAGTCTCAGCCCATAAAATAAAACCACTTCAGTGATGTGTCAGCCTGGAAATAACACGAGTCAGAGCTGAGAATCAGAATCAGAGACAATGATGCTTAATTAAAAAGTAATAAAAAATTGAAGTACATAGGAATATTTGAATTGCAGCATGAGAAGGAATTATTTTGCAAGAGGACTTCTAGTTTATATTATCCAGAGCATCTCAATGGAATAGCTCTGTATTAATAATATCTCATCTATTATGTATATTGCAATAAACCTAACACAACTGCTGAAAGCATTGGGTGTTGCTAATTCTTCTCTTTCTTTTTATTCCCTTTTCTGAAGGGGTAAAAAGATTAGGAGAGTAGTTTAGAGCAAAGTTGACATTGCACTACAGACTTCCCACAGGTAGGAGTATCAGTCGTTACATTTCTTGTTCTTCTCTTTCTGCCCAAAAATCTGTGTTTTTCTAGATCTTTTCTTCTATTCTGCCTCCATTTTAATGCCCATTGACTGCACTGTATCATCACATCATTGCATTATTTATTTTTGATTATTTAATATTTCACTAGAATTCCATTCTCAAGTTACTTTAATATAGTCCTATTTTAAAGGTGCAAAATAAGGGAGCTAGGGAATGCAGAAGTAGCTGAATATTGAATTTTTACTCTGAAATTTTGAATACTCCGGGTTAAAGGGTGCTGGCTGATCCAGTCTATAACGCACTGACCAAGACCAGATGACTTTTGAGATGTCTCTTCTTCCAACAGACACTGCATAAAAGCTTGATCACTATTAATTATTTTAAACCTTTTGTAAGCATTTGAAAAGTCATTGGAAAAAATGCAGAGGACTTAGAAGTAAATCTGTGAGCCTTCAGCTGTTTTAGGCCTCGCCCCTGCTGTGCCTCCATAAGAGATTCCCTCTGTTAACTCATCACTAAAGCAATCGAGTGCTGCTTTGCAGAGGTGCTGTTTTCTACCTCATGTGTCTCCCCATGAATTGTGCAGGAGGCATTAGGGAGCCCTGCCTTCCTTGGAACACATAAAGAGGCAGAGCAGAAAAAGGCTTTGCAGATTTACTGCGTTCTCTGTGCACAGCCTTGCTGGGAGGGAGGCAGGGGGACAAGTGGCAGTGGGGCAGAGTCTGCAGGGACACAGGAAAACCTTTGCTAACCCCAAAGATCTTGAACAGCTCCTTAAACCACTCCTCATTGCCATGAACGTATTTTCCAGGCATTGCCTAGAGGTAATACTGAAGAAATGTGCTACAGAGTTGGTTCCTCTTCTCAACCCTTCCATCCGCAATTTCCAGATCAAGGCAAGGAGGGCAGGGAATGAAGGCCAGGGATGCTCATGCAGGAGGCAGGTCCCAAACATCCTTCCACATGGCACTTCCCAGTGCACCTCCCACCACCAGTCCTGGGCTTCCCATGGCACCAGAGCAATCCATGGGGAACAGGAGTCACTCTCCAACCTGTGGTGAGCAGCCTCTTCCCCTTGCTGAGGAAGGAGTCCCGTGTGTGCCACGGGGACCAGGTGCAGTGGCAAAAAAGCACCTTTCCAATAGAAAGTTTCTGTTTGAATTTCCCAGGTGCAGACAGCAAGTCACAGGCTCTCAATGCAGATTCATTTTACCTTGCTCAGAGGGTGAAAAAGCAAAATAAACAAAAAAACCCCCAAACTGTAAAGGGATATAAAATCTCATTGAAAATGTTACTTTTGTTTTGAAGGATCTCTGTCTTCAGTTGTCCTGGAGTTCAGCATGGCTCTCTCCAATTTCCAATAAAACGGACTCCTGGTTGCAGAGCTGTGCATGTGACACATCAAGGGTTATCTTTCCAAAGCAGTTGTGCCTCTCTGGGTGTCTGTTGGGCCTGGCCCCCTGTAATTGGGGCACTGCTCTGCTGAAATGCCAAGTCTGCTCCAAGACTGTTTTCATTTGGGGCAAAAACTCAACCACTGACGTTATTAGGCTGAGCAACATAAGGCCTAAGTACTAATCTGAGGTTTCTTAGTCAGTTCTTGACTTCTCAGACCTTCACTGTTTTGCCATCTGCTGTAATTGAAAATTGCCTTCTGCAACCAAAGGGAAAATCTAATTTCTCAGCAAGCCATATGGGGTTATTAAGATCATTAAACCCTGGTATGCCATAATGCCTGGGCCAAAAGGACCACAGGGCACGTAAATATCGTGTGATTCATTTTATAGCTTCAGACTGCAAGTTAGGAATTATTTGGATGGCTATCTCATGATGAAAAGCGCTGGTCAGGTAGGTTACAGCAAATGTTGCTTGGTGAGGTCCGTCCATGGCAGGTTTGCTCAGAGCTGTGATGGATGAGAAGTGGTTTTAATAGTTTTTGATCACAAAGGGTAAATGTTTTGTATCAGCCTGACAAATGATCAGCACCCAGCCAGTGTCTTCAGTGGTATCAGTGATGCTAAAGGCAGCCCTGAATATTAAGGAATCAGAGAATAAAATTTCCACTTTTTAGGAGGACCCAGACTTGGCTCCTCATACAGGACCTAAAGCTGACCATATGAACTGGACTCCCTTTAAAGAATAGGAAAACTATTCCCCTACAGATGCCTGTTTCTGAACACTTTAACTGAGCTCCTTAAATTTTCGTTCTATTTTCTATTTCTCTAGTTGTCCCCCTTTATAAGATGTCTCTCTAGCAAAACCCACCACTGCGCATTTGATACAACTATGGGTGAGAACATTTAAGCTGATTTTTTGCTAATAGGGCTCCAGAAATGAATGCAGGAGCTGTGAAATTTACATGAAATTAAAGAAAGAATAGTTCAGTAAATGCAAATAAATGCAGGAACGAATATTTTAATTTGGATTCATGATTAACGCCAAAGGATTACCAGCAAACCATTACAATGCGGTGATGACATAAAAACTCAATGGGAATAAAAATTCTATATGCACTAGTTAACTGATGGCAGGAAGCTATTTTTAGCAGGACAGCTCACAGTAATTTATTTTTTTCTTTTTAAAAAAGCTCCCATAGCTATTGATTGTATTTCAGGTTTTGTCTATGTTAATTATGTCTCAGAATATTTTTTGCTGGTATATTATTGTATCAGTTCCTTCGTTGTAAAATGTGCCCACTATGATCAGTAGATTTATTCCCATTCTTCAAGTTTTTAAATGAATTTTATTGAAAATAGGCATCACTGATTGCCACTTCTCTTTGTGCTGTGTAACTAAAGGAGTTAAGAACAAATTGGTATGGTTATATGGAAGAATTATACATAAGGAAAAAAGTGAAAACTGTTTCCCTCCTTCAGTTTTCCAGTGATCTCCATCTGACTGCATTTATTGTCTCGCTGCATCAGGGGTTCCTGTTTTAAGACAACAGAAACTAAAGCAGGTCTGAATAGGCTTTAGTGTCTGTAGCACCTCATCTTACCATTTTCAAATCAAGTTAAATTAAATGAGGTTAAAAAAAGTGCATTTCCTGTTCTATTTTAAGTGTCCAAATGGCTTTTTAGTGTTTTTGGAAGTCACAGTTAGAGTAGGAGAGCAATATTTATAATTTCTTAAAAATTGGGAATCCACTCAAACTTTGTATATTTTTTTTCATTTTCTTTGAGAAGCCATGAAAAACCATGGTTGGTTTTTAATTTGCATGGGGTGTGCTTTTTTTTGGAAGTATTTTTGCTTTCTAACTCCTGGGCATTGAGGCTGCCAGCCCAGAATGGCACCTGGGAGTGACTGGGGGATGACTGGGGGATGCATCCCCACCTGTGTGCAGGCAGGCCTGGCTTCCCCAGCCCAAACTGCTCGGGCAAGGGCTGGGGATGGGAGCTGAGGGTCTCTCCATTGAGTCAGGGTGCTTGGATATCCCGTGGCTGTGAGGGGCTAAAGGAACCCGCTGCCACCAGGGCGTCCCCACCCACGCCATCCCTCCCCTGTGACAGAGCAGGCGCCTCCTCCCCCGCTGCACCTGCGCTTCTGTGGTCGTGTTAATTGGAGATGAATGCACAGAGGAAGCCTCGCCCTGCACTAATTGCAGTGTCCATCTTAATGCATCTCAAACGGGGGAAAAAATGAGCGCAGACCTCAAGAGTGAAGTGTGGCTGGCATGACGCGCATGCAGCCATGATCGTTGTGCCTGATTGCTAATTAAAGGCAGCACAAACCCGGCGAAATCCTAACTCATCTGAAACTAATGGGAATTTTATCTCCACCATGTGCAAGCTTTGTTTCTGGCGTCTTTATGCGCCGCTGGTGTTGCTGGTCCTTGACGTGCATCCAGAGCGAGCCCATGAGGGATTATCCAATGGAAATAATTTGGAGCCATCCCTGACCTAATCTGGCTTGAAGGAGATCAAGTGCTCATAAAATTGTCACTGTCATATAAGGCTGAGCGTGTTTGTATTTGTCTAACTCCAGTCTTAGGTGCCATGAGCTATGGGTGTGTGTTCCCTGCAATCTCCCGCCCCTCTGCAGTATCAGAGCAGTAATGCATACATGGCTATCGTGGCTGAAGGTCTCAAATTCTGAGAGTCAGTCCAATCTAAGCACCAGTGCCATGTAAGAGCTGTGTTTTATTGACTCCTCATTTCTCATTGTTAGGCTGATTCCTCCTGCACAAGATTTATTAATAGTCTTTGCTTAATTTTTGCTCTCAGCCTTAGCAGTGTATCAAATCAATATTTATTTTCACCTGTGTGAATGATTCCATAGCAATACCAGGCTTCCCCAGCCTTCAAGCTCTGCCTCAGTATCGGGGGCAATGGTGGAAACACCTTTTGGAGGTGTCTTCAAGGGATCATCTACAGCAATGCCTTTAGTGCAAAGTTAGGAAACAAAACCACTCTATACTAATGTTACAATGCACCATTTCTTATCTAGAAGCACTTTTTGTAGCTGATAAATAAAGAAAACAGAAGTAAAATATACCCTGGCTTTAACTGAAGTTGACTACAGAAATCAGTGTGAATATGGGGAACACGACACAAAATGTGGTGTGATCTTCCCAGGAAGGATGGACAGGGAAGCAGAGAAGGTACTAAAAGCTAAAAAACACTGCTGGGGAAAGATGTCCTTTCTTTCCTGTTTTCAAAAATTCAGGCTCAGCTTCAGGATCCCCAAATCTGTGTCTGTCTTAGGCTGAAGGAGGAGTCAGAGCTATTCCCTTACTGCAGTAAAGCACTGGTGAACTCTGCCTTAGTGCCACAGGTGGGAAGGCAGAGAGTGAAACAAGGCAAGGAAAGCAGAAAATTTCCCCCTTATTTAATAGGAGGACTTGTCCTTCCAGAAAACTGCTACAGAAAGTAAAAAGCATGAGATCAAGCATCTTTCCTATCTTCTTGAGCTGTACAGAATTCAACAGAGAGAAACATCATATTTTCTGTTGAAAAAATACTCTTTTCCTGGTAGATAAATCACCTGCTGTTCACCACAGCTGGTGACTTTCTCATTAAATAATGTTCTATTTAAT
Organism: Pomatostomus ruficeps; assembly: GCA_013400735.1. Lineage (NCBI taxonomy): Eukaryota > Metazoa > Chordata > Aves > Passeriformes > Timaliidae > Pomatostomus > Pomatostomus ruficeps. The sequence continues at coordinate 103,241 of VYZT01026012.1, forward strand.
AATGTGCATCATTAGACTTGGACAATCCAGAACTTCTTAAAATTTCAGGGAGCTCTCAGCACAGGCAGAGCTGCGGTACTGGGCAGGGCCACTTTCAGTCCTCAAATCTCTTTTATCGATCTGCAGGCAACCTGATTTCGTATGGCCAGAAAGTCGTAAAAATTAACTTTTAGTTCTTGAGAAGATTCTGCTCTAAGAAAATAGATTAAGTCTAAGAGCCCTGTCTTTAAGGACAATAACCATATAGTGCTGCTAATGGGAATGCAATTGAGTGCCCTTTGCTTGGATAAGCATCCCTAACAGGATTGTTTAGCGTGCAATGATTTCATCTGACTAAGTGACTTCGCTGCGAATCAGCTTTAGAAGCAGGTTTCTAATGAAGATTAACAAAGTAATGTTTCTCTGGGCTGTGTGCTTCAACTCTGGGCCGTGCTGAGGACCTGGAGCCTGAGGTGGGTGAAGGCAGCCTCTCCCTTGGGGTTATTACCAGGGGACTCTCTTGGGGCTGCTTTGCACCTCACCACAGCTTTAAAGTGGAAGGAGGAGCATCTGGTCTGTTTGTCCAGCTCCTCATCCCTAATGAATTTAGTTATAATAATTTCTTTCTTGTGCCTCTGGAGTTACAATCCAGTGGTTGATGTTTAGGAGGTGCAATGTCAACTCAGCAGGCAGAGATTTCTTTAGGTGATTAAATCTGTCAGGAAAAAAAAGCTCTTCACTACATGCATTTTTCTCCCTGTGTGTGGTCCTTAAAAGCAAGAAAGATTATAGATTCATATCCGCACTTGGCACCTACAGAGCTAACCCTGTATTTAAGATTTTTCTCCATTGGTCAGCTCAATTCTTTACAGGCAACAAGGGTCATTCAAGGAAGTGTCCCCCCAGCTCAGGTGTGATAAATGTTTTTTTCTTTCCCATCCCTTATCTGCTGAGTGAAGTTACACAGTATATATAATAACACCCATATTTTTAAGATTTTCTATCATCTTGTTATCAGTAGAAGTGATAAATCAGAATATTCATCACTTTTAACTTTGCTCATGGTACCCTATATATCTGCTGAAGTGTCTCTGTGGATAAGGCAGGCTATATGTAGCTAAAAGACCCAGAGAATTATGTTCACATCAGTGAACATAAAAGTATCATCAAGTTTTTCTGTAATAACACTTTTCAGCTGAATTGGCCATGCTGTGACCTCTGTTAAATTTATGGGAATGAGAGATTTGAGGCTACTCCTTGGACTTTCAAGTTCTTGAGTGATTGTGAGAAGAAAAGAATCATTTAGGGATCCCTTCAGTATAAAGTGCCGCAATTCAGAGTTTCCTCGAGCCTTGGTGCTGATAGGAAGAGTTATGTTTAGACCTGTGTAACCCCTCAGTTATCTCTGACAAAAACCAAGACATGAGTCTCTCTGAACCGCATCTGAACAGATAAGGATTCAGAAAATATGTATAAATACAGTGAAGATTGGGTTCTGTCAGGTCTTCTCTAAGACATCTCTGAGTCTCTGAGTTCAAAGAATCTAATAATAACTCAATCTTTAATCTCACAGAATCAGAGTAATATTTTCAAAGGATGTGCCTGTGTTTGGGACCATCTAAGCTCTATACTTTTTACATCCAAACCTCTCTCCTGATTTCTGGGTAGCATTTCCACAGTAACTCAATGCATTTGAGAGATATCACTCCGCACTTGTTTCATACAACCAACAGCATCCTGTGCCAAAAGTAGGATTCAACTTAATTTGGTAGAGATGGTTCTTTCTGTACTAAAGCAGAAAAGCCATGAACACACAAACAGCCCTGGTGTCTGGTGTTAGTGAGATGCCCAATTCCATCTGCTCCCTGCTGCAAGGACTGTTTTGGTAGGAACAGAGACCCCACTGGAAAAGGCTTCTGTTGGGTGAACCATCCCTGCACAGCGCCCTTTGCCAGGGGCTGATGGAGGTGATGCCTTTTGTGTGTGTTTCACCTCCTGTTACTGCATTTTCCTCATCCTTCTGACAAAAGGACCTGGCTGTGCAGCAGGGGAAGGGCTGTTCCCTGGCAGTGTCCAGTCTGACACTGAATATTGAGTCTGACTGTTTTGGGTAGGTGAGGCAAAGCTGAGGAAGCTCATCTGAGGAAGTTGCCAGGGGAGGAATTAGGCAGGAGGGAGACAGCAAGCTGGGTTTGGCAGCACAGGTGAGAGCATGAAGAAGAGCTGTGGGAAGACTCAAATCTGGGTTTCAAAGGGAAAGGCAAAAAGGGAAATTTCCTGGGGATCCAAAGGAGCTTCTGTAGCTCCAGATTGCTGTGACTGTGGGAACCCCGCTGGCCTGAGAGCAAGGGAGGAAGAGAGGCTGTGCCAGGTACAGACACAATGAGCAGGGAGGAGATTTGTTTGTAGTTTCCATGTTCCACCTGGCAGAACCAACCTTCCTTTGTCTTGCTGTAGTCTGCTGCTCAATGGCACTAACTTGGGAGTTAAAAAGTGCTATTGGTGTTTTGGAGAGCTTTAATGAAAAGGTAAAAACATCTCCATCCCATTCCTCTGAACACCTAAAGGTCTTTTCACAGTTTAGAGGTGGGCTTGGAGAGGCAGTTCCATTTTGTGCCACTGAGGGTTTCTTTTCCCAGAGTTATGTTACAGAATTTATTTTTATTCCAAAGTGGGAACTTTACAGGTAGATCTTACTTAGGATTTTTGCTCTACAGCAATCTTGCCAAAATCTTAAAGCTTATAGAGGCTATGAAATTGAAGCAAACAACTTAAACATTTGAAGCTTTACAGCCAATCTGGGGTTAATAACCTGAAATCTAAAATTTTATGTCCTTTTTTTACCATAGCTGGCAAACCTAAGAGTATTTTTTTATTTTCAGACTTAGTCTACCTGAGAGTACCACATGGACAGGAACATTTTCCCAGAAATAATTTAGTTTTAAAACAGAGGGTTTTGTACAGCTGGAGGTAACTGTGCAAGCCTTGTGTACAGGCATCCTTTAGAAAATTGCTGCAGACTATTTAAAAGAACATTCAAAGAGTTACCCAGTGTATTAATGAAACATAAGCAATGAAAGAACTACCTGGAATTTTTGTATTAGTGGTGAACTGACTCTAATTACGTTAAACTTTCACTGATAAAGAAGGTTTCTCTTGCAATGTTTAGGGCCCTAAGAATAGACTGCTGAAACCACCGTTGTGTGAACACCTGTGACGAAGTACTTTGTCAAAGGTCACAGAACAAGTCTGTAACCCTGTGCCCTCAGCACGGACCTTGTTGTGGTGTTATGGCTTTCATTGTGGCAGCAGCAGGCAAGGAAATTTCATGAGTAAGGATATCACAGCCATTAATTAATAAGAAGGAGAGGAAAAGATCTCTCAAACCCACCATGGCTTTGGTGACAAACCAGTGGAAACGCTGATGACGAAGGAGGCTATCACGTGTGTAATTTGGAAGAATAAAATTAGAGCTCTGGTGATCTGTACATTGACACATTGAAGATTTTTTTCACTGCAAACAAAGTGAAAGGTTCAAATGTCAGAAACTGGCAATGTAACAGTTTACAGATCACTGCTGTAGCTTTGGTGTATGCTCCGTTCAGGAGCACAGGTTGCCTTACAGAAGATGCCAATAGATACCCATCCATACGTGTGTCTATAGACATGGTTTGATAGCAAAATTAGCTTGGGAAAACAAGTAAATTTGGTGAAATAGTGTGTGGCAATGGGATTCTTTGGCAACTTCCATGAGATCTCTGAGGCTTTCCCCTGCCAGGCTGAGAGGCTGAAGAGCTCGCTTGAATCCAACAATAACCTGCCAGCCTTGCTGGAGCTGCCTGCTCTCCTTTCCCTTCACTGTTCTCCTGTTAGCAAAGGAAGGTTTAATCATGCCTCTCTGTTTTAAACACAACTGTGTGGCTTTCCCTGGAGTGATTTTTAAAGTGGTTAATCAGAAGGACAAACCTGAATAGGCAAGAAATATTTAATTAGTGCCTTTTCTTCTGTGAGCCAGCAGCCCTAACCAGATGCCTTCACTTCAGAGCCATCCAAGCAATCAGCCTGGTAACGTGGCTGCACCACACATCAGGCACCTGGCAAGTCCAGCTCTGACTGCATCCCAGAAAATGTCTGCTAAGGAAGGCTACTCCTCCAAATTACTTTCAAAACCTGAGAGCGAGCTTCACACAGGGCTGCAAACAAACTGCTTTTTGTATATTGAACTGTAATCCAGCCTTTACCACTATTAGGCACTATGGAAAATCCTGCAGGAAACCAGCATAACACAGAACCAGTTAATGGTGGTTTTGTTTCGGTGCAGAGAGGAAAGGAAACGTCAGCATGGAGAATAAAAAGCGTGAGGGTTTTCTCTCAGTGATATGATTTCATGCAGCACAGCTTTCCAGCTTCCACTCAAAGTCACACTGACACCTTGGTATGCAATTTCAGTCAGATCAGGAATTGTATATAAACCCCCTGTCTTTATTCTTAATGAGATTTGTGTAAATAACTTGCTAGAAAACATATTGAAAACATATAATTCACTCCTAAATATGAATGCAGACGACAGGTAAGAGGAACTGAATTTACTAGCCTTCCTGCAGTGTGCTCTGCAATGGATAATTCAAATAATATATACGTATGATATTTTTGGCATATTAGCTGCTCTGTGCAGAGTTAGCTCTGGATTTTGCAATAATGATGTGTGTGCAGGACACATTTGCTATCTTGGGCACATCACTGGTTACACAGGACTGGCTGGGAGCCAGCCATACCTCAGATATGCTAAATTATGAGAAATTATCCCTGTTTCTATTCAGAAAGCCACTGCTTTCCAGAAAAGCCAGGGTCTGGACAGCATTGACTTGAGCAGATGAGTTTAACAGGCTGCTTGCCCTCACCTCTGCTGGAGTAGGGTCCAGCCTGCCCTCTTCTCATGGCCGCGGGGTTTATCTTTGGTCCTGTCTGTGTCTAGGCCCAAATTTCTTCTTCAGCTACAGCCAGCAGGAACCAGAGGCACATGGAAGGGATTTGGTGACCAAATGGGGCAGAATGTGGGGTAGAGAAGTTGAAAACCAAATCTTATGCTCCCCAAAGGCTGACAGGTTTTGCCTATCTGCCACTGTCCTGGCCTTTTCTGGAACCAGGAGCTCTCTGCAAAAATGAGATTTCAAGTGCCCACCAAATTCAGAGGATATAGCATTTTAGTTTGTGCTCATTTCTAGGTGGATGCTGCTTTATAAAAATAAACTTGACGTGAATCTCTCCCTCCCACAGAAGCTAACGATGTTCCCTGCAGCACTCCTAAGCCCCAGTCATTCCTGCTTTATTGGCCCAACTTCAGACAAAGGTTCTACCTCCCCCCATGCAAACTTAGAGGTCTTTCTCATATAGTAAATAATTTGCTTTAGAAGCATTAAATCAGGAACAAAGATATTAGGAAAATATCTGCTTGGCTTCAGCTTAATCTGTGTGCTGTGCTGTAAATCTGTGCCTCTTGTTACCAATCCCTATTTTATGGAGAATTCCTGTTCCATCAATTCTGTCAGGGTAAGAGGAGTAGTCACGGAAGCAAAAAAAGAAAACAGAAAAAAATCCCCCAAGCTCTAATGAAACATATATTGTGCAATCAATATACTACAATAGTTTCTGAGGAACTTTATATTCTGTACAACAGACTGAAATCTCCTTTATAGATTGCCCTTGCAAGGGAAAATTTGTCAGCCCATGCAAGATGTAACCAAAGCGAGAATGGTGTAAATATTCCATGTGAGAACCAAACAATCAGACAAAAGTCAAAACTGAGACCAGGGCTTGCTCTTGATAGGGGTGTAGTTCAAAACTGCCTCTTGGCCTCTGAAACAGGAGCATCAGGCTGTCGATAGTGTTCACAGGAGGAGCTGGCCAAAATGAATGGGTTTTTTTGGAGGCAACTGTCAGCTGGTGTGATGTGAGTATATTGTAGCAAGATTCTGAGAGCTGTCATGATTGCTTGGAAAAAGCAATATAATTTCAGGCCAACTAATTTAATCCTTTTGATGCCAAGAGATTTGCTCCTGCTAAGTCCAAACACAGAGATATCTCACCAGCACTTTTATTAAGGCAAACTATGTGGAAGGCTCACTCCATTTTGATGGACAGATTATTAGGGAAAAGCAATAATTTGCTGAAGCCTTATTTTCATGCCATTTCTGGGAATGATATTAAAGTTAGCTCCAAGGCCAGCTCTCACCATCTCAGGATGGTGTGGATTTGGTAAACTCCACCAAGAATCCTCTCAGCAGTACTGTCAGTATTAGAAACACAGCACACATCCATGCCTCAGGAATAAACAGAAATAAAGCTCTTCCCTAAAGTAACCTAACCAGAATTCATTCCCCCCTACTTTTTATTGTTTGGTTCACCTCTGTAAAGCTTTTCAGCATTTATATTCATTTCACACTGTCAAAAGCTGAACAGAAGTAAGATAACAAATGGTTCTGGTAGCAGCTGTCACCACCTACTGTCTGTGTATGCCTGTGTGAGTCTCTAAATGGAAATAAAGTACTTTAATAACACATTTTCTCTAAACTGTCCTCATGGATAAAGTTACTCTCAAATCAGTCCATGAATACTTTCCAATTCAGTGCCCACTTCAGGCTGCATCTCTGTCTCTCCTCTGCAGGCTGGGTAGGTGTGCAGCAGTGTGATTTAAAGACATTTCAGATGAGAAATACTTCAGCAGCACCTTCTCTGGCTGCTGCTTGCCTGCATTAGCTGCCCGTGGTGTTTGAGCCTTCTCCCAGCGTGCCTAATTCTGTGCCTATAAATTAAGCTGCCTGCCTATTGCATTTTTTTTTTTGTTCCCTTGGCTCAAGCCAGGAAGTGTCCAGAGCCACAAATTAAACAGGAGCTGCTCTGCCCTCCCTGTTCCTGCACCATTCCTTCCAGGAGCAGATGGCAGCTGGGAGGATAAACACCTCCAATTTCTTAGGGCCCTGAACAGGAAAGCAACTCCATTTCAAGGTGAGCTCTAAGGCACTGCTGTCCAGGGAGAGAGGTGAGGCAGCACTGCAGCTTTGTGTTCATCTGGCCTGGGTATCAGTGCCTGAGAGAGATGCAGGGAGCCCTGGGGTTCAGTGCCTGAAGGATTTTTGGTTGGAGGGAAGCCCTTTGTGGGTGCAGCCAGCAGAGCCATGACGTGCCCTGAGCCACGCAGGATGGTGGCTGTGGAGCCAAGATGGGTTAATACCTCCTATACCTCCTCCAAGGCTGTCCCAATTGTTTTCCAAATATTGTTTTCTCTTTTCTCTCTTTCTCTCTTCTCCCCCCCCCCCCCCCCCCCAAAATGTGCCTACTGAGGAATTGACCACCTGGTCCTTGCCTGCATTTCTTGGTGATTATTAAACATGTGTTTTGCATCTGTTTAGGCCAGTGAGGCTTTTGATTGTAAGTGACAATTGGTGGGTGATTATTTTTCATCAAGTATCTGCTTAACATTTACCAAGTATGGAGAAAATACTTGGTGCTTTTGAGCACCTGTCACCTCCAGGTAAATAATTTAAAAGCATGTGAGGAAGCCAATTAGAGTTAATTAGAAATTGACTGATGTGCTTTGGCATCAAAATTATTGGGAAATAGGGCTTGTCCTTTCTGGAATACAGATTTTGCTCTTGTACACACACGTGAGTGAGGAACTGTGTTATTTTATGGTCAATTTTTGGTATTCCTTTGAGGAAAAAAGCCCTTTATAAGCCATACATGTAACAGCAGTGCAGGCACAACAGGAGCATGAATCCTTACAGACATATAGCTGTGCAGTTTCTCAGCTTTATTTCATGGTGATGGGCATGCTGGAAATGTCTGCAAGATTAATAGATTCAAATTCAGTGATCAGAAAATGGGAGCATGTCCAAATGGATCATTATAACAGATTCCCACTTTATCTATTGCACAAGCCAGGTTTGAGCCATCTGTAAGCTTCACATTCCCGGTCTAAAATCTTCTGCAGCCATAAAAGACAAGAAGTATCAGTAGGAAAAAAAATCAATTCCTTGGCTTTGCAGCCTAAAATATAGTGATGGGACTATAGGGAGAGAAAAACTGCTGAGTTTTTTTTTTAATTTTTCTTTTTTTAAGCAAGTTAAATGAGTAGGCTGTATTTAGGAAACAACTTTTTTATTAGAAGTTTAAGGAATATTTCTAGAGAGTAAAGTCAGCATCTCACTCAGGCTTTGGAGAGGAGGGGTCAGTGATTGTCATTTTTGATGTTCTCTGTCTAAGACCCAGTGTACGCCCAGGAAGTTTCTAGAGGACCTGTGCTGATGATAAGATAATTTCTGAATCTGATTTTTAGCTGCAGAAAGTTGATTCTCAAAATAAATACATATAGCCTTTAACGTGCTCTCCCTTGAGGATTTTCATGGTGTTAAACAGTGCCTGGCCTATGCACAGCTTTTCCAGTGAGAGAGGACAGGGAAAACTCAATAATTAAGTCCCACTTTCTACCCTTTTCTGTCCAGTGGATAGCAGGAATTCCAGTCTGTGTGCTGCAAAAGGAGGGAATTGCACATTATCATACATTGATCCTCCTTGGAGCTCAGGCCACAGCTGCACAAAGAGGCGGCACCCAGCAGGCAGGGTGGGCAGGAATGGGGCCGTGCCCTGATCTTCCTGCCCCAAAGGGCACAACAGGAACACATCCAGGGATCCTCAGGGTGCCCGGACCTTCCTGCCCCAAAGGGCCCAGCAGGGAGCACATCCAGAGATCCTCAGGGTGGGCAGGAATGGGGCTGTGCCTGATCTTCCTGCCCCAAAGGGCCCAGCAGGGAGCACATCCAGGGATCCTCAGGGTGGGCAGGGATGGGGCTGTGCCTGATCTTCCTGCCCCAAAGGGCACAGCAGGGAGCACATCCAGGGATCCTCAATCCCACAGCGCTGCCAGGGCTGCCCTCGAGCACTGATGGCAGGAAAGCTGCCTGGGCCTTTCTAACGTGCCCTACCAGAAGACAGACCCCTTGAAATGAGCCTCTGTTCATGTGGGTATTTATAAATACTCATTTTTCACTTCTCACATTAGGAGGTTGATGGAAGGCTTGGCTGGACCACACTGCCTCGCCCTATATGGCTGTGAAATGATGTCCACAAGGCTCTGGTGCCACAGCCTTCCCAGATTTTGGCTTTCTGTGGATATTTTTGCCTGGAGGAGGGCGTGAGGCCATGAGCAGTGAATCACAGGGCAAGGAGCCGCAGGAAAGGCTGCTCTGAACACTCAGGGGGTGCAGAGGAGATGGCCCCAATGTCCCTGTCCTGCCCCAGGAGCCATCCGTGGGAAATGGAGACATCCCAGCCTGGGGAAGGCACCGCAGCAGCACCCTGGAGAGTTAATCACACGTGCTGGAGGCCTTTGCCTCGCGTGTGGGGAGCGTTCTGTGTCTCAGATATTCCACCCCAAAAACCGAGTGCAGCCATGCTGGGGACCTCTTCCTGTGCACAGCAGCCAGGAACCTTTCTCATTTATTTCTAAATCACAGGAGAGGATTATTTGTAGAACAACAGGGTCTGAAATCTAAATCTGGGCAGGTTTTAAACAGGCTGATGTTTCTGAAGTTTTTTACGCTGATATTAGGAGATTAGTGTGAGACAAGATCTTTTGATCCTCATAAAGGTTTAATGTTATTTTGTATCTGAGCTGTTAATAATTGTCTAGAGGTCTTACAGAGATAGGTATGATACGGTTTCCACTGAGGTTTTAAGCTACAGAGTGATTTCTCATACCCTTCATATCCCACTCCAGATGTTCAAGTCCTATTTCCCTACATTCCAACAGATGGATGCCAAAAATTTAGGGAAATTTGCAATGTTTCTCAAGGCTGTGTATTTATAATATTCTCCATTACAGAAGAGTGAAGACTATGCCCTAATTTCTGCAGTTATTTTCCTCACCAGCAACAGAAAGCACTTAATTCTTAAGCCCTAACGGTGAGAGTTCTCCAAGGGAGCATTATTTTTTCCTCTCCTAGGCCAACTTTAATGAAGCTGACTAAGTCCCTCCTGATTAATTTAATGGTAGCTAAATAGTGCAGAAATAGTGAGAAACCACCAATTCTTCTCTGGTAACTCTGCCTCCCCCATGTCAGTGGCAATCAGCAGCATGCTGTCCAATATGTAAAATCTCTAAATTAAACAAGCATCTCTATTTTTCTTTCTATTAAATTTGCTTTGTTTTTTTCCCAATCCAATAATTTTGTGCTAGTTGTTCAGAACTGCCTGTTATTTGCATGTTTGCAAAACAACATGATCTAAAGAATGATGACACAACATGAATATATAGATGGATCTGGGAAAGACATTTTGGCTTAAAGAAGAGCCAAGAAATGCATGATATTTGCAACATGTAAGTTAGCACTTGCTTTGGGGATATTATTCAAATTTAATGCTATGCACACACTTTTCTGGATCAGGATCTCTAACTCAAAATGTTGCAATGTCAGACTAAAGCCTCAATTTCCTTAAATCTGAAAAATCTCTGGAACATTTTGCCCCAGAAACCATAACTTTGAATTTCCTGACCTTTGAGCTTATTACATCCCATGTGTCTCTTCACCCCCACAAATTGCAGAGGGGTTTTTGTTTATTTCTTCAAAAAACATTGAGCAAAACATCCCCAGTTCCAATCCAGCAGCTCCAGTTTGGTTTTCTCTGCACCATCTCCAGTTTGTCTCTATCCCAGCAAAGAGGCAAATTGGAGACAATGCAAAGTAAACCAACAAAAATACAGAGGTTTAGAAAACATGGCCTGGGAGGAAATACTAAGAGCACTGAATTTATTTAATTCAGAGAAGACTGAAAAGAGTTCTGCCAAGAGGCTGCAGAGAGAATGGGGTGGCTAATTGCCCTTCATGTCAAATAAGGATACAAAACCATCATGGGCTATTTTGCTGCATGAAAGATGAGGATAAACTCTCACTCAGCTCGCTGATATAGATGAGTCTGTCTCGCTGGAGATTTTTCGGAATAGTTCAGAAGAGTCTTTCAGGCAAGTTCTGTGTTTTGCTTCACAGCAGAGCTGGATTAAGAGACTGCTGAGAAGCCCCAGCCCTACAATTCTGTGATTTCCCAATCACCCTGTCCACAATTCCAGGAAGAAATTCTGTAATCTCCAGCTATTCTTTCACCACTTTTTCATTTCCTCTTAGGAGAAGACAAGTCCTTCTTTCTTCTCAAGTGACAAGTGCTTTTGTGCCCATCACAGCTCATTTCTTAATGCAAGGGGGAAAAAAAAGCACCAGGAAAGGGCAAACTTTCTGACCTTACTCACTCACTGCTATAATATTTATTGCTTTAAAATAAAGTGCCTTCAGTGTGGTAGGAAAAAAATAGAAATAGGATATTTGCTTGCCAGCTGAATTTCACAAATTCTTTTGAATTAGGTTTGGCAGTACAGTGCTGAAACAAGTGTAGCTGGACCCTTTTTCAGAATGTCAAGTGCACACCTGAAGTGATTGGGGTCAGAATGGAGATAAAACATTAGAGAGAGCCCAGAGAGTCCAGCTTGCAAGTTCTCTATTCTCATCACCAACCATCTTCCTGTAAAATAGAAAGTGGCTCTTTTTTTTTTCTGTTTTATTTTATTTGAGAGGCAGCCACTGGCCTTTAAAAATCCTTACAGCTACTGAGGGGTTTTTTGCATCATGTATTGTGGAAAAAGTCAAGCCCTCATCTGCACAGTAAATGTTAGCAGCCAGGTTAATTGTGAGGATATAGGGCGTCTTTCAAGGTTTATAAGACAGCTGAGCTCTTGGAGATATTGTTTGCACAATGCTCTAATGCTGCCTCTTTGAAAGCAGCCTTTGGCTGCAGAGTGCTACTATTTAACAGGTCTAACATTGCTGAAAATCGAGACACTGATGCCATTATTAAATTTCATTCTGCACACAAGCAAACAGTTTATCATAGTCTGTTCCCAGCAATTGTAATCCAATTTTTGTTATCTTACATTGTTCAAAAAGGAGGGAGAGGGAGAGCGAGATACTGTACATCAATCTGATAAAAATGTTTAAATAACTGGTACTTTTTTGTGATTATGTTGGGTTTATAGCAGCATTATGGAAACACGACAGGGTAACTAAAATCTGATTACGTCTAAGTCCTTGCCCATTATGTGATTATTATGAACCATGACTTCTACTGGCACATTATGAATTACATGGTCATAATAAGAGGGATTTCCAATATAATTAACTGAGATTAGCAGCACTGGAGAAATCTGGGAATAATGATACAACTTTGAACAATCAGTTTTACTGTAAATGCTGCTGGCTCTGGCTTCCAGGAAGCAGGAGGCTGGTGGCTGCAGCAGTGACCCACCTGCTGGGCTTTCTACACCTCCTTTCTCTTCCCTCCCCTCTGTGAAATTAATTTCAACCTTGCCAGAGTGTTAGGTACTCACTCTTTTGCTCTTTTCTTCTCATATTATACTGATAAAACTCAAGGCTGGTGAAGAGATTTTGAATAAAGTCAAAGGTCTGTAGATCCCTCCTTTAGGGGGCTCAGCCTGAAGCTGGAAAGGACTCTGCTTTTGAAAGCTCAGAAATAACCACTTATCAAAGAACAGGACTGCTTGAGACAGCTCCCGTTTGAGTACTTAAAGGCAGAAAGTCATGAAAATCACAGATTAGTTTCAAAGATCATAGCCAAAGTCATATAATTTCTTTAGTATCTCAGGCAACCAAGAAACCTTTTCCTTAAACCCCCAGCATTTGGATTCTTGGCTGCTGAAGACAAAGCCATCTGAATCTGCTCACTATGGGAAGGAAAAGGATTTCGATCCCATGGCCATATTCTGGCTCTTGAGGAGAAAGGGAAACAGGGCATGATGGAAATACTGAGGGAAAAAAAGAGGTTAAACAAGACTTTTGTTTGACCAAAGGATTAAACATTTGAAGCACTAGTGTGTGTTCAGCTGGGGCAGAGTGGGAACTTCCCTGATTATTGAGATGTCATTTGTCCCTGATAGAGGTGGGATTAAAAAAATGGAGCTTTTTTTTTCACTTTGTGGCCTTTTGATTTCCCCTATACATAAATACAGTAGGAGGAGCCTTATAGAAACTTTAAAAATCACCTGAGATTTTTTGGTCCAGTCCCGTGCACCCCTCCTTCTACTATTTTTGAATAGCTCTTAATTTTCGGACTTCACATGAAATTGCATCTCAGGATTTTCATTCAGCCCTGTGCATCCCAGGGCTCTACTTGTTCACAGGGATTTTTTTTGCACCCAGTGAGCACAAGGAGTGCTGTGCATTTCTTTTGCTGGGGTGATTGTGCTGCTTTAATTCTGTGCCTCCAGTGCTGGGGGAACCTGGCCACTGCTGCTGCTGCTGCCTGGAGCAAGTGCTGCCTTCCCGGAGGGTCCTGTGGAGCTGCTCGTCAACGTGGTGCAAAGTGCTGTCCTTAGGAGGATTTTTGGGATGTTGACATGCTGTTGGTGTGATATCAGCCCTCACAAACTCGGCAAACCCAAGGGAAATGTCCACCTCATCAGAGCAGACCGACTCTGTTTCTATTTCTATTAGTTCTGACACAGAAATATGAAGTGGAGGGCTTGGGAATATCCACTTGCCAGTCTCTAATGGTGTTTCCTCCTTTGTCCTGGCTTGTTTTTCATTGCTCTCTGATTTCTGTTCAGGGTCTGCTCTGTCTACACCATTTCTTTTGTTGTCTTTCTTTCTGTTTCCCTGCCTCCTTCCATGACTGAAAGAAAAATAGTGAGAGGTGAGGGGATAATTGTGTGATTTAAGGTAATTTCAGCAGACGTTTTCAGCAATGTGCTGAGCAATCACAACTCCTACCGAGTTCAGTGGGGATGGAAAACCACTGGCCCTTCCCAGAGAGTGCTGTGCACTTGTCAGAATAGAGCTCAAAGGAATCATATTTATGGCCAGCTCTTTTGAATGGCAGCAGTAAAGCAGCTGGAGAGGGGTAATGTGCTTGCATCTGGCAGCAATTTTACCTGCTTGCAAGACATTCAATCCCTTTTTAAAACAAACCACAGCGCAGCCTAACGATTGGAAGCCGTATTTTCCAGTTCTGGCTTCAGCACCGGGCAGTTTAGGGAATTCAGATTTATCTTGGCTGTGCAGCAGAGCAGAGAGACTCCAGCCAGCCCCAGCCCTGCTGAGGGGGTGAGCCCTGGTGACCTTGGTGCTGTGTGATGCCCACAGAGCTGTCCCAGGTGGGCCCTGTGCTGGAGCTCCTGCAGGATATGGGTACAGCCTGGTCTGGAGGGGGACACAGGAATTTCACAGCCTCCAGGGTGGGCTCTTCACTGAGGGTCCGATAGAAATCTGGAAAATGAGCCTGCATCAGATAAAAGTTTGCAGTTTTCCTCTGAGCAACCACATAATCCTGAGGAGCCTTTGGGGAGAATTAGTGGACTCTTCTCCTTGCCAGAAAGCTACCAAAGGCAAAGCTCTGTATCTGGTACCAGTGTGAGCAGGAAATTGGCGGCACCAAACGGAATTTAAAAATAATTTACCATAGAGAAAAAAAAGGAGCGCAAACTGTAAAATGCAGACCAAGGATTCTTTGGTCACTTGCAGGCATTTCTCTTATGGACCAGAGAAGGGAACTTTGCTGTATCAAGTGGATTTACACTGTTCCTATTGTATTTTTAGGTTTTCAAGATGATTAACATGACTTTGGGTTGTGCAATGGAAACACACTTTATCAGGCAGCCCCACTTTAATCACTACCTCAATGAAAATAAACCCAGGTCCAAGGAAAAGCTTTTAGAAAATCATTATCTTTGTCATTTAACTATGTTCCCAAGACTTTTGTTGAGATGTCTGGTTTTTATTTTGGAAGTGTTTACTGTAAAATGCTTCTAATGAATCACTAGGCAGGGGAATATGTATGGACAATTTAGTGCTGTAGTTAGAAGGAAACTACTTGAAATTTGTGAGCTCTCAGGAATGATTTTCCTGATCTGTGATAGGCAAATGCAGCTTTCTGCAAATCTGAGGGTTGATCTTTGCTAAGAGATGTATGAATGTGACACCACCAGCAACTACAGCCAAGTGTTTTGTTGGGTCTGTCACTAAGGAAATCACATCTCTCCAAATGGAGAGGCTTACATGTCAAAAAAATATGCATGCAAAATGAAAATAACCTCATTTGTCTTTCAAAATCTTCCGGTTTTGCCTGTTGATTTCCCAATCTATCTAGGAAAACCTTTTTGGGGAGAGTGACCTGCCTACTAGATAATGTAAACTTACTTCTGTGCATAATTTTATGAACCCTATTAGTTATGCTTTTTGTTCTGTATCTAGTTTGATTCTGCTTTCAACACCTTCTCCTATTATCTCACATCAGATTAGAGAAGAACCTGCTGATAAATCACACTGGCATTTCAGCTGGCACCTAGTTGTTAAATTCTTTGCCAGTTCTTTGATGAGCCCTTTTTTCTTCAGAGTTTAAACTTTGATTTCAACCAAAAAAAGCTTCTGGCCTTGCAGATGTGAAGGAAAACCTTTCTAAATACCAAAGGCTGCAGTGCTTTGTTCCTGGATCTACATAGTGCAAGGCAGAACCTTTCAGCATTGATTGGAGTGGAGTGACAGGAGAGAGGAATTTCTTTCAGTGGTTCCCAGAGGGGATTAAGCTGCTTTGAAACGGGACCATTACATTGCTGTTACCGGCTCTTTGGGACGTGAATTCTGCGGGACTGCACTGCAGAAAAAGGACTGTTTTACCAATCTCGGTAAAAGCTGTCAGGAGACAACACAAGTTGCTGTTTCTGAGGGTCACACTTGCCTGTCATGACAGAGTCTGCGGAAAAGGAGTAAATGGAAGGAGGGATTCCCCAGTGCTGAGCTGCTGGATCATACCCTGGCACGGTTTGGAGCTCTGGGGAGACTGAATGGCAGCTGGGAAGCTAAAAGGGGATACGTTCCTTACTCTGAAACACGTTCCTTACTCTGAATCAGGTTCCTTACCCTGACAGCAGTCCAAGGAGACTCATGGTCTGAACTGGAATGCACCCCATAAACGCCCTGCCAGAACTCCGAGACAAATCAGGCACTAGATCTGGAGAGAGCATTAATTCTCCCTCCCCAACCCTGACCAGAACTGGCAGAGGTTGCTGTTGTCACTGTTCTGGGTTGTTTTCCCTTGCCCTGCAGCATGAGTAGAAGCTGCCTTGTTCAGGGTGGCCTGGCTGCACCTTCTCTGCTGCCCCAGAAGCTCCAGTCCTGAGGGGCCCATGTGAGCTTTGTGCTCTCTGCTGTGAACGGTCAGTGCTGCCCTGTGAGTGTCCAGTGCTCCCTTTGGTCAGTGCTGCCCTGTGAATGTTCAGTGCTGTCCTGTGAGTGTTCAGTGGTGCCCTGTGAGTGTCCAGTGCTGCCCTGTGAACGGTCAGTGCTGCCCTGTGAGTGTTCAGTGGTGCCCTGTGAGTGTCCAGTGCTGCCCTGTGAGTGTCCAGAGGTGCCCTCTGACCTTTCAGTGGTGCCCTGTGAACATTCAGTGCTGCCCTGTGAGTGTCCAGTGCTGCCCTGTGAGTGTTCAGTACTGCCCTGTGAACATTCAGTGCTGCCCTGTGAGTGTTCAGTGCTCCCTTTGAACGTTCAGTGGTGCCCTGTGAGTGTCCAGTGCTGCCCTGTGAGTGTTCAGTGCTGCCCTGTGAACATTCAGTGCTGTCCTGTGAGTGTCCAGTGCTCCCCTGTGAGTGTTCAGTGCTGCTTGGGGTAACATCACAGCACTTTTCATCCAGAGCATGATTGTGTCTGCAACACAAGAGCATTTTGTGCAAAGACCCCCCATCTGCCTGTCACACCCTGCAGCTGTGTCAGGCTGATGGCCCAGCATGGCCAGTTCCCCCTGCCAGAATGTATGTGACAACTTCCATGTGGTTTTCTACTTAGCCAGGGATCAGACTTTTCCAGAAAGTTACAGGAGCTGAAGCCTTTCATCTCTAAGAGTCCCTTTGTCCCAGAAGGCCGTTTGAAATCACAGGGCAGTCATCTGCCACAGTCCATTTCAGAGCAGGGCAAAACTGCGTCTGAAACCGTGGAGAGAGCACAGGGAAATTACAGCACTGGTGCTTGTGTGATCCTACTCCTTCAGTGTCCTCCAGCACAGAAATACTGCTCGAACAAAACACATCCCAAGCCCCACAACAGACAGGTCATTAGCTGCCCTCCTCTATAATAATTTCACTTATATTGAATTCCAGATATCATGATCCATCTCTAAAGGTGAGGATGGTCCAGTTTTATCACTTAAAAATGAAGGAAGATTTATCTGTGTTAGATTTACAGACAGACTTTCTGAATGAGCATGTGCTCCAACAGCAGCTATGCTGAGATCTGAACTGGAGATTTTTCCAGTCCATCTTTCAGCGGGATGACTTTTTAAGCACTTCCTTTACTGCTGAATACCACAAAGGCTCAGACAATCTATTGATGATGAAGGTCAGCACCTCCTTAGCAGCCCATAAAGTGAGTCTCTCACAATCAGGTTTCAGACTTTTTAAGATTCTAGCCATTTCTTTAGGCAATGAAGCAACCTACTTCTTTTATCTTGCTATTTTTATTGTTTGAAAGCCTGAGTCACATCTGATCTTTTTTATTTTTAGTTTTCTTTGGGGGGGAAAAAAATCCAACCCTTAATGTATCTTTTTTTTGTTCAGAACTCTTGTTTCTTTGTGATAGACATAAGTAATGGCTCATTCAGTGCAAATTCAGGACTCCTTACATTTTTCTTGCTGTGATAAGGGCACACTTGCCATTATTACAGCTGCATTGTCCACATTGCTGCAGTAAAGGTTTTGTCAGCACTTCCACTCTAAACACTATTTTTACTCACTGTATTTAACCTGTTTATAAAAAAAACCCAATACATTTGGCTCTGGGCTGAAATTTGGAAAGGTTAATGGTAGACTTTTCGTAGTAGTTTACAGGGATTTAACCATGTTATCCTAATTGCTATTTGAGGCTGGAAGTCCTATATTAATTGTTTATGTGGTGCTGAGTAGGAAAAGCACTAAGCTCATTAGGACATGGGAGAAATATTAAACTGTATTAATAATTACTGTTCACAGCTATCAGTTCACTAGGTACCCATGCAAAGACCGTAAGCTTAGGGTCAGGGGTAAGCTTAGGCTTAATATTCAAATTAAGACAACTCCAAATCCTTCTGTTGCTCACAATAGCTTGTGGTTGTTAACTAAAGTTGAGGGTAAGTGTGACAGAACCAGAATGTAAGGAGCAAATCCTGGTTAAAATGCCTATGGTGTCTTTAAGGATAACACGAAAATTAAGTGGAGATTAAAATAATTAAAATAATGGAGAGGAGTTTTCACCAGATGTGTTCATAACGTGACTGTCCCTGCCTCCTTGCACAGTGCTCCAGTGCAGAGGGGAAAGGGCTCGAATTTAGGGCACTCCCACGAGATACCTGGGCATCGTTTAGGCAAAAAAAGGGAAAAGAGAGAAATCTCTCTTCCTGCCAACTTCGGATAGTCCTGTATAGTAATGGGATTTGTTTCCTCGCCCTGAATCCTTCCCCTTTTCCACCCTTTCTGTTTTTTCTGTCTCATTCTTCCCCAAAGGCAGGATGCAGCCAGCCACGCTCCTGCAGAGCTGCCCCAAGTGATTTAGGAGGCTGCTTCTTCCAGCAGGTCAATACTTTCCTTCTCTTCTACTGCTGCAGCTCCTGGTGCATTTCTGTGCTAATTAAAACAGCTCAGGGTAAACAGATTCCCTAAAGTACCTGGGAGCCGAGTTAATCCATTCCATTTGGCACTGAAGCAGGCTGGGAATACACCATGAGCTAGGATCACCCAGGATGTCAGCCATGGCAGGGGGGAGAAAGGGAGAACCAGGAAATTTCTGCCATTTCTGCCTCCTCCAACAAAACCCCATCCCCATATTCCTTTGGTTTGTTGGCTTGGATAAGGCTGCACGTTTGGGCACATGGCTGCCAATCTATAACCAGCATTAAGACAATTCTTTTAAGCTTTAAGGAAGTTGAAACCAGGACAGGCAGCGTCTTTAAAAGTTATAGCACTCACTGAAATGGGTGAGCCAATCTCACAGAATGGCTAAATAAGGCTCTTAATATTTTCAATTTCCTTGGGGCCTCTTCCCCTCCATGTATTCTTTAAAGTGTTATTTTAAAACTTAACTTCTGCTGTGATGCTTGGTAATATAAACTGCCAACAATTTAACACAAAATTAGGCACCTCAATTAACTATTTATTGCTGTGGAGATGCACAAGGATCTTACTAACAAGTTGTTTGAAGAAAATTAGAGCTGTAAAAGGACAGTAGGCTAACAACTACAATTATAATTCAAACCCAAGAGGAACCAACCTCCCCAGCAGCACGTCTCAGGACAGTGAGGCAAAGCAAACACAAAATAACATCAGTGATCACAACTGGAAGAGGGAAAAGGAAGATTCAGTGGGTAGTGAGGGCTCGGGATACGTAGTTAGTAACTAGTGTGACTAGGGAAAATAAAGAGAGAAAAATAGAAGATGTTTTCTGTGTATGTTTTTTAGGCACTGTGTGAGTGTCTTCCTTAGACTCCCTCCTAGGGATACACTTCCTCTAAAAGTGTGGGAGAAAAATACCGAGAGACAAAAGAGACAGCAGGGAGAGCATTCCAGCTCCCTGTAGTGATGTCATCCCATTAGCACAAACCCCGCATTGTCAATTAGGGAAAAAAGGTCAGCGCTGTGTCTGACGGGATGTGAAGCCCGGCCAACCCTCCTGCCTGGATTCAGAGGCAGCGGAGCAGTTCGGTTTCATGGCCACGGAGAGGAAAGAGGGAGAGAAAAACGGAAATTTTAAAACGGGAAAGGTTTTTACAGCAGGCTCCTGAAAAGTGGGGTTGTGAGAACAAATAATTCCTCTGTGTGAGGAACAAGGACGTGTGTGTGTGCCTAAGGTACAAACAGGGCAGTGAACTTAGGGTAATCCCTCAATGAAAAGGAATACAAAGATTGGTCCTACCAGTGAGACGGTGTGCTGAAAAAGCTCGAGGTTTTTGCTATATTATTTTTTTTTTGTACTGCAATATTTCCTAATTCTGTTGGGAAGACAAGAAAGCAATTTTTGAAGAGATTACAAAGCAAACGTCCAAGTGTCCTAGTTGCTCTCATTCTGAAGGAGATGAAGAACTATTGATTTTCTGAGAGATTGCTTTGAAATGGTAGGAGCCGAGTACTTGTAAAGAACGAGTGCAGAGGGGCAGAGTTTGGTTTAGGAGGGCTGTGCTGTGGGCTTGATTAGGTCTGCCCACATGCTATTAAGAAGTCTGAACCTCAGAAGTGCTCTGGGCAGCCCTGCCTCCAGGATGAGGCAGGCATTCAATGAGAACTCACAGAGCAGAGAGGACTCTCCTTTCCTTCACAGAATAATCACGTCCCTGTGGGAGCTGGCTCGAGGAAAGCCCAAACCTAAAGGAGATGTTCCCACACCTGCAGTGGCTTCCAACCCCTGTGCAGAGCACAGAACACTTCAGCTGCCAGATCCATGGCACAGAAGGAGCCTCACACCGGGCATGGCTGCACGGGGCTCACACACAGAGCCAGAGATGGGCAGAGTGCAGATCTTTGTTCTGCTCCAGCTCTCACTGACAGACGGGTTACCCTGACCCACCCCGAGCTGCTGCTCACCCCCAGGATGGGTGTCCTCTTCTGTCCCCTTAGCTTTGCTCATTAACTCTCATTAATTGAGATGTGTGAGGTTAGAGCTCCTTCTGTTCACCAAATGCAAAACTCCACCACTAACTCTCGTCATGTTTTTTTATGGTAAAAATTGAGCTGCAACACCCAAGCTCCTACCTAGGACCACCCCATGAGAACAAAGGCAGCTCTGGTGGAGGTCCTTCCTTCTGGTTACACTTTGGAACTAGAATGAAGCTGGGGTGTACAGAAACCTGGCAAATCAATAAAAATAAAAATGAAATTAAAGCATTTACAATGCCATGTAGTGACAGGACAAGGGGGAATGACTTTAAACTGAAAGAGAGTAGGTTTAGATTAGATACTATGAAAAAATTCTGTACTGTGAGTGTCTTGAGGCACTGAACAGGTTCCTCAGAGAAGCTGTGGATGTCTCATCCCTGGAAGTGTTCATGGCCAGGCTGGATGGGGCTCTGAGCGCCCTGGTCTGATGGAAAGCGTCCCTGCCCATCCCATGGCAGGAGGGTTAGAACCACATGAGCTTTAAGGTCCCTTCCAACCCAGGCCTTTCCATGATTCTGTGATAAATCAGTGCTAGAGCTTCAGCCAATAACTTCATTGGAAAGTAAGAAATCCACTATCTGCCTTTGTGTGCCGCACTCTTTTTTCAAGTAAAACAAAATCCACAACAATTCCCAAAATCTAAGTCAATCAAAAGAAGCAACAGGGAGAAATGGGAGGCATGAGAGCGGGAAGAAGGAAAGAAAGCCAGCAAGTAGGGCACTGAGAAACTAAAGGAAGGTTTAAAAAGGCCATAATATCAAGATAGAAAGTGAATTTTAGTGGGCTGAGGGTCTGTCCTCCTTCTGAATGCCCTTAATACTGCTCCAGTTCCCAAAGGAGGAATCTCCCTGGATAGATGTCGTTCACTGCCATTTC
The DNA here is from genome assembly GCA_013400735.1 of Pomatostomus ruficeps. Classification (NCBI taxonomy): domain Eukaryota; kingdom Metazoa; phylum Chordata; class Aves; order Passeriformes; family Timaliidae; genus Pomatostomus; species Pomatostomus ruficeps. The sequence goes on from VYZT01026012.1 coordinate 124,824, forward strand.
TTTTCCTCATCTTTTATTGCTGTGGCTTTTATTTCCTTGGTGCTGCTGTTCTTTATGACTGTTCTATCTGATTTCCAATGTAGGAGCAATAAATGGAAGAAAAGGTGTAAAAACCAGCAGAGTGCAATGCAGGGAGAGGGGATAGGGAGCAGAGAGGGTGCTGGCAGGTCCCCACTGCTCTTGTCTTAATAAGGATGCTCCTGCAGTGGGGGTCCATGGGGAACACAGTCTAAATGAGAAATCAGAAATCCCACAGAACAAGTCCAGATCCTCCCAGGGTATAAATTAACACTGATCTGTCCCAAAGATTTTAGCAAGTCCAAAAAAGATGGCAACTGATGAGCTTTTTGTCTACAAATGTGTTGCTATGATCAGAAATTTATCTTTGCCAAGAGGACCAGGCAAAAAATACACCTCTGTCCCTCAGTAAACAAAACTAAATTCTCTTTTGCCAAGTTAGCTGCTGAATTTCTACAACCTCAGCAGCCCAATTTGTCTTGAAGCTTCTTCTCAGATGACCCTTAAAAGCAGCAGTGAAATCCTTCTGCTTGGGTTCTGGAGGCTAATAAAGACTCCGAGAACTGGTGGGAGGGCACTGAAGCATTCATGCATATGAAATCCCATGCACATCCATAACCTGAGAATCCTCTGATGCCGTAGAAGGGAATGCAGAACTGCTGGTGCTGAATTCTCTTGAACTTTCAGAGCTGTTTCTCCTCTCCTGTGTCTCTGCAGAGAGCAATGGTCAAACAAGGTGTTTATAAAAACCCCAAACCAAACAAGGGGGAGATGTTTGTTCCCAAACAAAGAAGGCTTTTTAGTTACCTTCAACAAGTTCTCCTAACAATTACTGCTCCCTGAAGGCAGAGGCTCACCTGACACCTAGAGCTGGCTTTAATGACTGTGCTACACACACAGCAATGAAATCTGGAGGGTGCAAAGGAGCGAGAAACTTTTCTGGTGGCAATAAAGTCTGTTGGAATAGCCAAAGCATCATCATCAGGGACTAATCTGGCTTGGAGCCTGCTTGATTAAAAATGAGAGACAATAATTTTCTTATGGCTCCGTAATCCAATTGAATAACTGGGTTTGTTATCTAATACTACTTTGTCATACAGAATGATCTGTATGTTGAAAGCCCCGTTCAGGCATAAACTAATTAATTCTCATGGCAGGACCAGTCCTGTGAAGTGCTGTGCTTCCACAATGTAAGAGGAACTGAGGAAGTGCAATAACTCACAGGGTGAGGCCAAATTTCGCATTAGATCTGTAATTAAATCTGATGAGTCCCTCTGGGGTGCAGAGATGGTGAGCAGAGATATTAAATGAGTTACCCATGGCTGTGCATCCGTCCCTCTTTGGCTCCTGACTCAGAGCACAGCGGTGGCAGCTACCCTGACCCATCCTCCAGACCCTTCTTCTTCATTCCATCACATCTATTAATGACTGACAGTCAGTATTTCTGCAGCAATGTTGGGCAGAAGGAGGAAAATTCAGGGGTCAGGATAAAGCATGTGGACCGTTCATCTATGCACCTCTTCACTAGCAGCTTTAGCAGATACCCAACTCATGCTTATTCCATTTCTCACAGCGTGAAATAACGAACTTTCAACATTCCTAGGCAGAAAAAGCCTGTGAGGAAGGCAAAAGAGAAAGGTGGAAAGATATAAGACTTACATGACACCAGGTGAAGCACACGTCAGTAATTTGGGGATTATATTAATTAAAGAGATATTTTAATACTTTCAAAAGTCATCATTGCAATCCTAGAAAATGTCGAGTTAGGGTTTCTGGAGTTTTTTTTTTAACCTGTGTATTACGACTGTGCATTTCACCCTAACTGCTTTGTAATTTGACATGCAAGGGTTTAATATGGCAGCTGAGGCAAATCCAGTAACAACTGGGAGCTAAAGCACAGAAAAGAGCTCCTGACAGGCCGAGCTTCAATTCAGCAACTCTGTAGAGGCAATGGAGCTGTAACATAAAAGTTAGCAGGAAAGAAAAGGTGCTGAAAAAGGACTGGCTAAAATAGCTCAGATTAATATTCAAGGCAGTTCTTTTACTTTGACAGCTTTTAGTTTCTTAGTATGGCTTTTGCTTTTAATTTCTTCTTTTAGCTTGGTGTCTTCATTTTCCAGTGTAATCCCTGTGAATGTTTATTACCTCTGCTGCATTATTTTCGTCAATATGGATTTTAACCTTGAAGTGCTGCAAGAACAGTAGGGAAGTTTTTCTTCCCTTGATAAGCAGAAAGGTGCATGGCACAAGTTCTGTGGGTACAAATTTCTCATCCAGGATGGATGAGCTGGTCTTTGCCATGGTTTTATGCAATGACACAAATCTGTGAGAGCAGTGACAGCCAAGGGGAATCCAGTGGTGGTTTCGAGACACTGACAAAAAAACCCCAAAAGAAAATCAGATCCAAAAGTTGATTCAAATATGTTTTTGCTCCTTTTATTAAATGTGTGGTCGGTTCTTGTTTTTATTTCCTAAAAATTACACTGGGACTGGAGCCAGTGCTGCCACAGACTACCGCTGATTGTGTAGCCCATGCTTTTGTAACCTTCAAGTTACACCACTCTCATGTTTTATTTTATGACCTTCCTGAGAAAATTCTGCAAAGCACCAATGGATGCAAGGTACTGCAGCCTGAATACTAACTCGGCCTGAGGTGACCGAACAACTTCCATCAGCTGAACGAGAGCTGCATCAGTTCCTTTCACCCAGCTGATCTTGCCAGGAGAATCTTGCAGTGTTTGGTGTGGCAAACACCGTGCTCTGAACTTTGCCATGAGTAGAGATCTTCCAGGGTGTTCTCTTAGCTCGGAAATTCAGAATTAAAGAGAAGCAGGCATTTACAATTGCTGTTGTGTCCTGAGTACAGGTAACTTGTGGCCAGTAACCGAATCTGCTGAATTATCAGGCATTAGTACATTCAGATTTGGGAGGTGAATGATGGTTCTTTGCTTCTTTGGATCATCTGCTATTGTAAATCTCCCTGGGAACTATTTTTCTGAAGGCCTTGCTAGGTGGCTGTGAAAGACCCAATGATGTGATTTATTCCTTTTGGGTTTAAGTTATGTGTAAAGCTTGGTTTCAATATGAATTAAAATTGTTTTTATCTAATATCAACCTGTCCATGAAAGAACCAACAAGAACCAAAGTGTCAGTTATCCTGCCCAGACCTGAGTGTTAGGGAATGGGGTGAGGATGGTGTCAGATCCCTTTGGGATTGCCAAAATCTGAGTTTACCCAGGGCCCAGTGCTTTGCTGCTGCAACTCATCCCTGCCACCCTCTGTCTGCAGGAATAAACAAGCAGGAGGGGGGATGCTGGATTCGCACCCTGCTCCAAACCTGCCTGCTGGCCACACATCTTGAGGTGTCAGCCCACGAGTTCATCAGCTCCTACCCAAAGGCGGAGATGTCTTTTTAAATACCAGAAACACAAAGATGCTCTTGCACACCTGTGAAGTATCTTTCCTCCTTTTTGATGCTCTTGTTTTCTTGTCTGTTACTGTCTTAATGTTGACCAAGCCTGAAGTGTTCATTTTGAAAGACAAAAATACAAACCCAAACTAAGCAGCCTTTTCTGCTGTCAGAGTGAGTCTGGTTTGCAGAAGACAGTAAATTCCAGGGTTTTCATTTGTGAGGCAAAGTAAAGCCATTAAAGCTTTAACCCTCAGTCATTCCCAGCAAGGCCATCCCGCCATTTCAGAGGACGCTGGAATTAAGCTAATAAATAAGTAAGAGAAAAAACAAAGCCACAGCAGAAAGCTAAAGGCAGGGACTTTGCTCAGAGCCTGCTTTGCATCCTGGCTTCTGTGAATTCTTGCTGCAGCTGTAAGAGCAGCTGCATTATTTTCAACATCAATCTGAGCAATGCCATGTAATAGGCTCGTTACAGAGGGACTGAAGAGCTAACAGAATCCTAAAGTCGTCAGACTTTTTATAACATTTACATTCAGAAATACCATATTTAAGCTATTTTTCAATGTTGGAATTTAAATGGGCACAATTAGAGTTGATTTTTGTTTTGTTTCTCAACTGGTAGTTACTGCATTGAGCGAGTGTTGCTCGAGGTCACAGCCCTGCAAATGCACAAATGCAGCATCTGAATTCCATAGGAGTGAGGAGACGCACGGAGCTGCATAACATTAAACATGCAAACAAGGAGCTACAGAGAGAGCTTGGATTTATAAGGAAGAAATGTGGAATTCAGCAAAACATTTTACATTGAATTTTCTGCATATCCTTTCAGAACAGCAGTGATACGCAGAATTTTCTCATTTTTGGCCTCGCTTACCTCTTCAAATGGTCGGTAAGAGCCCTGATGGCTTTGTCAGAGCAAGGATAAACCAATGCAGAACCCTTCAAAGGAGTCACTTTTACATGTGTCCAGAGATTGCCTGTTAAAGTTCGTCAGTGCTCACATTTGAATATTATTTCCACAGTATTTCTATTTCTCCAAAATAATTTTGCAAGCTTAGGCACGGATATTCTGGCGTTACTACCACTTTGCACAGATAAAATTAATGACCTTTTAAGGCCTGGGCAACATAAAAAGGACTGTATCTAATCAAAAAACTTAATTAATTGATTCTAATGTAACACATGACAATATTATAACTCCTGGAAACAGTGCCAGTACCCAGGTACGGTCACCCTGAAATAAAATCAGACCCCCTCTCCTTTAGCAGGCTGCTTACAACTCAGCTTCCACAAGGCATGCAATTAGATGACAATCTCAATGATATTTTAAAATAATTTCTGTGGTCCTCATGTCTGCAGGAAAAAGCTTGGAAATATAACTCCTGTATCATGTAAAGGCTCGGGAAATGAAAGGAAAGAAGCCAAAGAATGTATTTATAAAAAAGAAACCAACCCAACGTTTTTATCTAGTTGGACGTTCCTGGTTGCCTGAGGATGTTTAATGTTTCAGGTTAGAAACTGAATGACAGGGGGAGCTTTTTACTGGTTAAGTACTGTACTAAGAGCAACTTCTCTCTCTTTTTTTTTTTTTTATTCTAATTATGGTTTACATGCACCTTTCTGGTAAGTGTGGGCAGACCATGTGATTTCTGTGCCTCATGGAGCTAATCAGGCTTCCCTTCTTTCAGTGCTGCATGGATCACATTACTAATATTTATGAAGCACAAAGGAATTAGAATGATGAACGCCCTATAAATAAATAAACGCATCTCCATTCATTAGCCAGGCAAGCTCTGTTTTGTTTCAAGAATTGATTTCTGAAAATGCTTTACCATGTATTTTATCAGCAAACAAGATGACATTAAGTGGCAATATGTTAAAATTAGTTGCCTTTCATTCTTTTAACTTTCCTGGAAAAAAGTTACATTTTCTTTTCAGATTGTATTTCCCCAAGTATAAAACAGATGCATTTGGATAAATAGATTTGAAACATACTATTAAATTAAATGAAGAAAAGGAAACATAATGAAATAAAATCCAAGTATCTGAAAAAAAAAATTTCTTTCACAGGCCTGGAGTAGAAATCTAATGTTCCTTCTCTACTTTATCCTGGTACCAAGATGACAGGTATTCCATCATCTTTCCGAGTACCATCTGAGATGCCTCTTGATCAGAGCAAGAATGGGTGTCCATTCATAGGGAACCAATTTCAAAATCCAGTTAGATGTATTAAATCTATTTCTAAGTGGAGCACATTGTTTGTGCTTAGTACATTTATTATTATTATTACAATAAAGTTAAATAGTGCCATCTGAGATCGAGTTCCTGTTATGGCTCTCCATATTCATCCTACCAGACGTTTTGCAGTAGAGACCCAGCAGAGGGAAGGAGCCTCCTCTGAGGTGAAGTGGGGATACAGAAATCAGGCCCAGAGAAATGAACCCTCTGCAGGGACAGACAGCAGAGCCACGGCAGAGCAGCTCCTCCCTTCCAGGGCTCCTGCAGTTCAAAATCCCCTTCAAAATCCCATTCGCAGAGGATCCCAGGCCAGCTCCGCACAGTTGTAGTCACCTCAGGGGGTCTCGAGGGATGGCCCCGCTGGGGAAGCATTTGGGAAGTGAACCCCGGGCTCAGTCCAAGCCCTTGAGCGTCCTGGAAGGACACAAGGCTCAGCACACCAAGACTGCCTGGCTGTCCCTGGGGCAGTCACTCGTAAACGCCTGCCCCAGCCCAGCCTTTCCAGCTCAGCTACTCCTCGCCTCCTTGGGAATACTTTCAGCCCAATATCTGGAAAAGAGGAAAAAAAGAACCTGCTGGAAGGTGTCTTATTTTATACAATACCAGAAGAGAATATCTAATCCCGACAGCCCTTCTTGTACCACTCGTGTTTCAAACCACTGAGTGTAAGCAGAGGTTCCTTCCCACCCTGGAGCACTGGCGAAGGTGTATCCATGCTCATCAGGAGCTGAGCTACACTAATGTAGGTGGTTAAAAAAAAATAATTCTAAAAGATGTTTAGAAAAGTGTTTTAAGTAGAGTCCTTATTCATTTGCCAGGAGACCGAATTGCTGGTCACACTTAAATCAGAGCGACTTGATAACCTTAATTTCTAAAGAAATTCTGCAAATGCATTTAAAAAATGCAGTATATTATGAAGTCCCTGCTGCTTTTAACCCAGACAAATAAATCTCGTAACTGCAGGCCACAAAACAGAGCTGATGGAGGAAAGCACGCTGGAGTTATGTTCACAACTTGGAACGCTGCAAGGGCTCAACACATTTCAGAACAGAGTGGGAAATGGCATAAACATCCCAGAGAGCAGTCCCATCCCAGAGCCAAGCATTCCTCCTAGGCACTGAGGACTAAATAATCCCACAACCAGAAGGAGACAAATGAATAAGAAACACAAAGTGAAACCGGCACAATTAATCAAGTAACTAAGACACAAAACCTTGAAACAGAACAAATGTGCCATATTGCTAAAAATGTTGTTTTGCAGATAAGTGAATAAATTCAGGCTTTTTTTTTTTTTCCCCTCCAGTAGCTTTAGCCCTGTTGCTTCCACTGCACATTTGCTTCCCCAGGTAGAGCTTAGATATGGCATCTAATTTCCCTGCTGTAGCTGTGCAGTTGAGGTGAGAGCTAGAGGGATGAATCATTGCATCCTGTCCACGCTCGCTGATCTTCTGGCTCCAAATGCAGAGCAAAACACTGTGGGGGAAAAGACAGCAGGGCTGAAGTAACAACAGGGGGAAAGAAGCATAATGGAAATGCCTCGGGACTCAGTGAGAGAGGAGAAGCACTCAAGATCTGAGGAGGCAACAGATAAATAAGAGGAGATGATAGAGTGTGAAATGTGTAGTTGGATGAGGGGTAGAACTAATGAAACTGAGTCCCCTGAGCCTGTGAGCTGGGCTCTCTGGTGGCTAATACTGTGAGCTCTGATCGAACCTTTCCCTGCAGCTGGAGCATTCCCAGGGTCTCTCCCTGGTGTGATTTCCCAGTGTCTGCTTAGAGGGCTGTTCATGGAGCAATAATTCGAAGATAGAATCCAGATAAAAAATAATTAAGCCTTTTCTCCTCAACAAGAGAAAAAAAAGAAATAAAAAAGAAGAAAAAAAAGAAAAGCCTGCTGTGGTCACAATGAAATGGGACTGGAAGGAAGACACAAAATAGAAACAAAATTGGAATAAAAAAGCAGAAGACTCTTCTCCTAAATCTTCAAAGTTGTGCTTTATTTAAACCCAAATGACTAATGGGAGAGGGAAAACACTTCTGGGTGGAGACATTGGAGAGTGGTTGAGACAAGGGCATAAGCTGATGCCTGTTGCCAGATGAGACTCCTGGGTGGAGATGGCTGAGGTGTAAAGGGATTGCAGTTGTGTGATGGAAAGAAACAGGGGATTTGGGGCAGGTGGAAGAGAGATGAGAGGGAGAAGCCCATTGCTGTCTCTGGAAGGTGCTGGGGCTGGGCTGTAATTGGGCTGAGGTGAAACAGATGAGAAGCTGCTCCCTCGTTGGCCCCCACTCTCTTAACCATGAGGGCGATAGGGAGGAGCTGTGGGGTTCCTCTGGGAAGGCCGGGAGCCCTTTGCTCCCCCGTCCCCACCATGTCACACACCTTGTCCCTTGACCACCACCCCCACCTCTGTGGTGAGCTCCAGGCTGGGGTGTGACTGTTCCTCAAAACAAAGATGGCAAATCTGCTGTAAATGAGCCCTCCCAAGGTAAGGGACAAATTCACCCTGCCCAGCTCCCAGTATTTACCGTGGGCACTGGCTCCATAAAGGGTAACAAATGTGAAATCATTATAAACTCGGTTGAGGTTACTACTGTAAACCTCCTGGCTGGCAATCGAGATCTGATCAATTCTTTAAACCTTTTTAACTATGTGCTTATTAAGATAATGGAAATGTGAGACAAAAAGAGGAACGAGAATTACAAAAGGTGAAGTAATCAGGTTTATTATAGACACTGTCAGGTTTCTCACGTTCCCTGATTTAAGCTAAAAAGAGGAAATAAAAAGTACTAGTGCAGATGGATTGCTCATAACATGTATTCAAAGTTGCTAGTCCAAACAGCATAATTTTTAAGTCTAAGCATTCCCTATACAGCAATGTTAGAGCTGAATGCTTTTTATGGATGCGCTTAGTTCGTGGAGTTGTGTGATTATGCACGTGGGATCTGATTCACAGGATTTCTTTTTCTTCCTTGATAAGGAAGGTAAGAAAGAGCCTTGTGCTGTTTAAAAATACTCATGGAACGTAAAACTTCAGGTTTAGAAAAGCCACAGAACGAAGAAAAAAAATGGAGTTTTCTGGATCTTTTGAAATTTCTACTGCGCAACGAGTTGTAGTGTTTAAGGCTCATAAAATAGATTAAGAATCTGGTGACATACATGAGTGGATTTTCTTCTCTGCTCTCTATTTGGCCATATATCAATAGGTCTTCTAGGCAGAAGAAAAGTCTTGCTGACTACATCAAAGACTCCTCACTAGGAACAGACCTTAAAAAATAAAAAGTAGGCCTAGCTGAAAAATGTTCTCCAGGAATTTTTTAGCAGAGACTTTGCTTCTTCCCTAAAAATCTGTAGCCCTGTAACAAATCTATTTTTTTTTCTGAAAAATAAGCAGGAGAAGAGAGTAGTTGTGTTTGATTAAAAATTGAGTTGTCTGAGAAACAGGCTGCAGTGAGCTGTGTTAGACATAGCCCAAGTAGGAAGCACAATTTGAATAGAAGGACACAAAATGTTTATACCACACCTCTCAAAAGACATTGAAGCAAAATTCCCAAATCAAAATATTTTGCTTTTCAACTGCAAAATGCCATATCTTAAATACTTCCATTTCTAAAAAATTCCAGGTAGCCACAGATAGCTGGGGAGGGCTTTGGAAAGGGGCTGGGAGAAACAGCGAGGCATTGACTTCCAGCAGGGACAGCCTTTGGATGGGAGCGCTCAGCCCTGGGTGAGGGGACTCCTTCACGTCCCTCTGGGAGCAGGAGAGAAAATAAGCACTGGCATCATGTGCTCTTGCAGATCTTTTCTGGTCAAAAGCTGGGCAGCCCCGTTATTTACTGCAATGGTGCCTTTGATGGCTCTGGGGTGACTGCACAGCTCCTCCTCCTTGGAAGAGACGCGGCACAACATCCGCGTGTTCCGCTGCTGGTGCGTGTGGGGCCAGTGATCACTCCGGAGCCTCTGGGAATAAAGGAAACAGGAAAAAATGGTGGTTTGGGAACTGGAGAAAAGATGTACTGGACGGGGAAGGGCTCAAATGTTTCCTACCAATCTCTCTGTGTTCATAGCACAGCGTTTCCCGTTGCTGACTGGCTTCACCTGCCTGAGCTGATTTCATGCAGGCACTTGTTACAGATCACACACCACCAGCAGCTTGTGTTTGGACCAGGAACCATCTGCAAAGCTCCTGTTAAACCCTCAGGGAGGCAGTCACCTCTGGTAGCTGTGCCCTTCATAGAGCAAAAGCATTATTGGTGGATTTGCAAGTTCCCATAGCCAATAACTCTGAGTAAGAGGCATATTTAGAGCATCTATCATAGCACTAAGAACAGGTTTCTGCCATGCTGTAGTGATGGAGAACATTTTGTGACACGCTGGAATTGAATTCCCCTGTTCTGAACATACCCCCTGGCTTTGCATGCCCCCTGCTTACTTCATGAAAAACACATTAATTTTGGAGGCCTGTTTGTTTCAATGCCTACGTCACTCCTGGGAGAGGATGGAGCTGTGATGTGTTGGCACATTAGTGTAAAAATCAGGATAATGCAGGACCTAGGTGAAAGCAAGGAGTGTCACTAACCCTTGGGTCAGTGCTGAGGAAGGAGGAGCCCAAGGAAAAACAACAGCTTCGGTCTCTTCAACATTTAAAAAAATAACGATAAAAAAGACCAACAGAAAGTTGAAGGAATTTAGTCCTTAATTCAACCAGGATCTTTCTCCTCCCTTGCCTGCAATTTTGAAACAAATTACTTTTAATATTACCTAGACACGAATGTTTTAGATTGGGTACTCTTCATGCTCCAAAACTGCTTTTCATAAATGTTTTAATGGGTCCAGGCCCAATCCCACTGAGGTCAATTAGAAGATTCCAAATAAATCCTTCCTTCTCCTCCTTGCATTAGTATGCAGCCTGGAAGAGGGCTGACAGTGGTCTTGCTTTTATCTTAAAATAATCCAGAAGACAATTTCCCTATGGGAAGGAGCTATATAATTTGTGGGTGGTTCTCACAGGGATGTTACCCAGGTAAAAACACTTCAATTTAATTTAGAGCCCAATTTTCTGGCATGCTGAAGACAATTCTACCTGAAGTTAAATATAGACTTGGGTGGTCAATACTTCAGGAAAACCAGAGCCATAATTTTTAACACATCTCATTTTGTCTCAGGCTTGTGTTGTTCAGAATTGGGTTTAGAGTGATTTGGAAGTACAATTTTAACGTGTTCTTTCTGTAAATATTGCAACAAAATAAAGTGGTATATTATGATAAAGTACATTCTACTTTATTTATTTATTAACTTCGTGCCTGTGAGTATCTGACTTCAATGAATTTTTAAGCAGAACCCAAACTTTAAATAATGACAAGCACCTTTCTTCCCACCAAGAATATAGTAGGTCTTTGGTCTGATATGCCATAAAAATGTAGAGGATGAGCTGTAAAATACTTTGGGAAATATTGATTTTTTGTTGTTTGTTCATGTTCTGAGTGGTGAACTGGATAAATACTACCATGGCCTGGTTCAAAATTCTGTTGTACCTCTGAACTTGGAGTATGATCCAGGGCAAATGTTTACTGGATAAGGCCCTAAGCTTTTGTGCTGTATGTTTGGGCTCTGAACCCCAAAGGTCAGGTGGTAATCACAACTACTTTGAGAATGCTCCTTTAATGCTCTTTAAATGCAACTTTTAGCAGTACTTTTTGGCACACTAACTGCAGAGTCTCGCATTTTTTTCTAGGATGTTTTAAGAAATCAGAAATGATTTCTGGTATTTGAAACCAAGCTTGAAATTGTGCTGAAAACACTTCTCACAGAGACTTTTCAGCTGAATTAATTACAATACAATCAAGCTGTGGCATGTGGGACAAGAAACATCTGGTGCTAACCTTGGCTGATCTTCCTGTAGATTGCATTCATTAGGCTGAATAGTTTTCTCGACGTTTTGATATAATTATTTTGCCCTTTTTCAGCTTATGTACTTGTGATGGCTTTGGCCATCTTGACAAAACAAATCCCACACTCGGGTCAAGGACTCTGGAACCATCAGCTTTCAGTGAGAAATTACTTCTGCACTCATTACATGTTTATTGTCTAAGGCTCCTTGAAATAGGGATTCTGTTTTGCACGTTAGGATTGTACATCATTAACTTTCTACATTCCAGCTGAAACTACGAGAAACTCTTCCTCCAAGAAGAGAACTTGAAGCAGTTCAACAGAAGAAATAAGGAATCAAGCTGCGCTTTCTTTTTGTCATCCTCTTGTTATATTTTCTGTGTATGTATGAGGAAATTTAATGGCTAAATAGCTTCAAGATAATTCTAGCTTTTTAAAAGCAAATAGAAAATCATCACTCTGTGAAGCTGAACAAATCAAAGAGCACTGGGAAAAATCCTCATATGCCCAATACCTACATTGCCTCTTTTACTGTTGGCTGCCCTGTGCATCAGCGAAATGTCACCTCTGCAGTCTGGTACTGTTCTCTGTCCACCCTGGTGAGGAACAGAGCATGACAAAATACGTAAACAAAAGCCAAACTGCTTTGGATGCTGTCTTCTGAGTGCCAAAGTACTTCTGGTGTTTTAAATTTTGTAAACTTATAGTTCTCAGACTTAGACAATCTCAAAATTGAAAACAAGTGGTTAATCATGCACATAAACATACTAAGCCCCACTGAACTTTCTAGCAAAATAAAAAACCCTGAGATTTGCTGGAAGAATTCTTTTCAGTTGATACTGCCCCTCAGACAGCAAGGAGCAGCTTCATCATACTGGTCTTGTCTTCTGCAACTGCACTTTTTTATCCACTTCTCCTGAAGAATGAAACCATCTTGGCTTGGGCAGGCTCCAGCTGCAGCATTGACAGACCCTTTTCGGAGGAGAAATCCTGTGAAATGGGTCCATTTGGGATGTGGCTCTGGCCTCTGCTTTCTCGTGCAGGGCAGGTTTACAGCACAGGGAATTATTCCTTGGCAGGAGGAGCCCAGCCTGGGGATCCCTGGGATGGTTTCCTCCCAGTGCCGATGGATTCTCTCCGTGTGTGGCTGCACCGCTCACCTGCTGCTCCTCTCTTGCTTCCCTGGCTCAAACCCAGCAGCTGAAATCCTGCAGGGGCACCACTGTGGGTGCCCGAGGCTCTAAAGGACTGTAACAAATATTTCACCCTGCTTGCAGTCGGTGTCACAGGTGACGTCCTTTGTGCTTTCTAGAGGCAATGGGAAGGGGAGGGATTTTGACTCTGTAGAAAATCTATACAAATGTTGCCCCCTCTGCCAAAGAATTCTTTTTTCTTAGCTCTTCAGGTCTTAAATTTCTGTCTACTCAGACTTATGACATGCTGTATTTATTGTAAATTAAAAGGTTTTTGCTTAGTTACAGGGTTTTAACAATGAGTAGAATTTGATCACTGATGCATTGCTTAAATAAGGTAAAAAAGTCTATAAAATCCCTTTGACCTTCATGGTATCCACAAATACAGGAAACCTGTTTTACATGAGGATTTAGAGATACCCAGGGCATATGCATTTTAAATTATACACTCAATCCAGGAGAAAGGCTGGTCTTCCCTGCCTATCATAAACACCCAGACGTGCAATAGGTGTCTCCTAAACCCATACAGAAATATTTCTGTTCCACTTAATAATCATGGGCCTGATTCTCTCACTTTCACTGGTGTAATTTCACTGACTGTCACTGAACTAGTGCTGCATCAGGTCTATGAAAATGATAAAGCCAGCACTTCTGCTGATCACAGTTTGTAGCCCAGAGATACAAGGGAGACTTTACTTAAAAGTCTCATGGCAGCTGCATTAAATCTTGGTGCAAAACTGAGAGTTAACATTTTAAGAAATGTGTATTATAAATAGTTTATGAAGAACATTTTTTTTTTCTTTTTAAGCTACTGGTATTCAAGGCTTCATATAATTTTTGTGTTTCAACATAAAATTCCCAAATATGGCATTAATATTTCCCTGGGGATTTTATGTATTTATGTACATGAAGCCTGTTTTCTTTAGCTGTATTTGAAAGCTGTTTCACAGTACAATGAGGTCCTAATTTTTATAGCAAATCAAAGCTGGGCCTTCCATGTAATCAGCTCTTTGCTTGTATAGCAGAACAAAGCAATGCCCTATGAAAAATGAAGTTGCACTTATTTTTTAATATAGTACTCAGAATATTAGGCACATGAATCACAAAAACCAGAATCTAATTAAATGATCAGTTCCTACAGCAAGTTCTGCATCTTCTACAAATACATTTGTAATTGTGTTAAACATATCCCTGCCTAGGAATTCCCCAAGCTCCAGCTTTTGATGTTGCCTGCTAAATTCTTAGCGGAAATTACAACAATCCAAATACTAACAGGGCAACTGAAACCACTCTGTTGGTTAAACAACAGCATTTCTAAGCGATAAATTCTGACTCTCCAAGTCGTGCTCCTATCTGCCTACCAAGGATTTGCAAACATGGCAGGGTTTCCTGCTCTCGCTGGGCTTGTGCTGGCACAGAACTCTGCAGCAATGGGGAGCAAACGAATCAAAAACCCATCCAGGTTTTATGTGTGCTTGTCAGGCTGTGTTTTCTCGCCTAGGCCAGCGGGATCCGGTGTTAAGAAGGTGTTTGGGAGCTCAGAGCTTGTTCTCCGGGCTCATCAATCATGGCTGGATGTGCAGCAGATCCCTCACACAGCTCCTCACCCGCGCTGCTCTCCAGGCTGGGTCCTGACCTGCTGCTCCAAGCACTTGGACTTTCCTGCTAAAGTCCACCCAGCATCCAGGAGAACTCAGTGCGTTCAGACAAAGCCACCCATCTGCTACTGTCCCAGCATGGATTTTTTAAATCTAAATGGAGAGGGAAAATGTCTTCTGAAACAACTTCTCTCTCATTTTCCTCCTGGCTAAACCTGAGCGCTAAGTACAACAGCCTTCCTCTCTTTAGGTCTGTGTTCAGCTTTGGAACTTGCTTCCTTTAGCAGTGTTGATCCAATTTCAGGAGAGGTCCAGCTGCAGAAGAAAAGAAAAAACACTTCATTCATTTCAAATTCTTGAAGTCATTCCCTTTGTATTCAGATAAAATTTCTGAATGGAAAGTACATTCCAGTCACAGATATAACCTGAATATAAAACCTGGTGAGTCACAGCACCAAATACTCCTCAGACAAACATGCAGGTGCAGGCCATGCCTGCACCATAAATGAGGCTGATTCAGATCCCATGGACACACTTAAAAGAGGCTTCATTTATAAAAATAATTGCATTACAAAATATATCATATAAATGTACTTGTTGAAAAAATTACATAAAGGTTTGGAGAGTTGTCCCCTCTTTGCGTTTGTCTTAATATAGCCAAAGCCAAGCTGCTCTTAGGGAACTGTCTGCACTGATCTGGCATCTGTATGTGTCAAGGAACCTTCTATGTGCCCACACAGATCACAGCCAGCTCCCCAGCTCTGTGGCATATAAAGTGGTACAGGTGAGAACCCAGTTGATGAAGGCTGTGTTCAATTTCTCATAAATGATACTGGCCTACGGAATTACTGATGTTTAGCTAAGACATAGAAACCAGTGGTAGCTCTGCAAGCAAAGGTAATTTAACTGATCATTTGAACACTCCTTCAAAGAGCCTTTCACTGCAAACGTAGTTTGGCTTGTAATTCAGGGCTTGCCCCAAACAATGTTTTGTCTGCTGGCTAAACTTTGAATATGAGGATGATGCTACTGTTAATTTGGTTTGCCTGGCTTCTCAGAGGGTGTGAACTAAAGCTGAACTCCCTGTTACTCATCAGTGGCACTTTACAACAAATAGACCAGCTCCATTTGAGCACATTTCAGGGATTTCCTTTGTGTATTCAGGAAGGACAGGCAAATTACTTCAGAATTAAATGTGTAGAATGACCCAGTTTATTGCAGCTTAAATAACTGTGGAATACATCCTTGAGAAATCCCAGATCCATAGAAAAATTCATTGCCTGCAAGGGTGCAATAATGCTGAAGGGCTGGCTGGTTTTCCTAAGCTGGGCTAATTCAAGAGGAGTAAAGTGAGCGCAGCTCACTGGCCTGCTCTCTGTAGTAAAACACAGCCTCATGAGCCTGTGGTCACACAAAAAGTCTGTGACGGGGCATGAAAGTAAATCCACAGCTTAGTCCCTCTGTAGCATCCTAGCCACTGACGAAGAGGAGCCAGGAAAAAGAAAAAATAGAGTAGAGAAAGCAAGTAGATAATAAAGGAACTTCCTCCCTAGTTATCCTCTCATTTTTTACGTCTTTTATGTTTTGAAGGCCTGGCAAAAATTTTTTCCTTGTAGCGTAGTTATCTTCTCCACAAAATAATCTGGTATCACACTTATCTGCAATTTTAGAAGCCTTCATGTACCACAGTCATATCTAGCAATTGTTAGAATGATGATTTTATCAGTTGCCAATATTTGTTCATTCAACACGCAGCAGAAAGTAATCTTAGCTCAGAGTTTTTAAAAATACAAGTTAATGCCTGAAACGCATGAAATAAAGTTCAGTGTAATTAATATAGTAAAAGTCTCAGTCACCAAAAGGAAATTGCAGGATGTGGGTGTCGTGCTGCTACCTGTTGCCTAGCAATGCTGCATACGTGTGGCACAAGATTGATAGATATCACCCACTCAGATCGCTGCATTCAGACCTTCGCCGCCGCCTTGGCACCGGGAAAAATTGCCAAGAAGCAGAGAGAGAAATAACAGATGGGAGGAGAAGCCTCCCGGAGTAACTTTTTCTCAGTGTCCAGCCCAAAAGATCAGGGATGTTCAATTTTATCCAGTCTGTTTTTCCGATGCTCTGTGTAAATGTGCACTTGTGTATAAATATATATACATATATAAAACTTTCTTCCTAGCTAGGTGTATCTGGGTCGTGCAAAGGAGAGGCAATGATATCCTGAAATTAAAATGGCAATTCAGTTTTATAATTTTTAGTGACTCACACTGCATTACCTTTAAGTAGGATGAACAAAAATTTCTCAGATATTATAGATAATTATAATGTTATTACGGCATCCCTGATAGCAAATGCTGAAGTTAAGATTAAGATGCAAAACAGCATTTTAAGCAACTCATACCTTCTCAAAATATACTTTTTGCTAAAATTTTCCATGATCCACTTGGCTTCAAAGTCAGCTTTTTTTCTGAGAAATCTTTCTGTGGAATTAGTTCTGCCATTTTTGAACCGAGTCAGGAGGCTCCATATGTTCTATTTTAAATTCTGGACTTGCATAATTCCAACAAATGACTAAAGATAGATGCCTCAGACCTGACAGGTTTTATAATACTCATTAGAGGAAGAAAATAATCTTGGTTTGAAGAAAATTACTGGAGTTTTTAAAAAGAATGGCATCCAAAACAGTTTCCTGCACACGCAGAAACAGAATCTGGTTTTCAGGCCAAAATGCTGTTATATGAGAAGTCCTGCTCTTATCTGTTTAAAATCATTACACTCGAGGAGAACCTTTTTTGTTTAGCCACATCCATTAATAAGGATTCATTAAAATAATACAAAGAGCCAGAAAAAATCTAATTCTAAAAAGACCAAACAATCAGTCCAATAGAGCATGAAGTGAACAGCCATCTGTTGAACAGTCCTGTTTGCTAAGAACTCAACATCCATCTTAGTCGTGGAAAACAGAGGAACTAACAACACAGGAACCAGGCAAGGCTGGGGAAATAATAACAAGCGAGATAAGCAAAATAAATGGGAATTACAGCTGATCCTAACAGCCGGGAAAGGTGCAGATTGCCTTTTTGGGGAACACAACAGCCAACCATTGATGGATGAAAAGAGAGTGAGAGTACCAGCCCAGACTGGCAAAATTCACTGGATGGTGTGGAGAGGGGTGGGGTGGGATGGGATGGGATGGCATGGGATGGCATGGGATGGCAGGCAGCAGAGAGCTGCCACCCTCAGCCTGGGGCGTTAGACCTGCACCAATGCCAGTGCTAAGTCAGTGCCCTCACATGAGTGACAAATATCTGCTCTGTAGCTCATTTTAAGGTGAAAACTCTTGTTTGTGTTCACTTTTTTGTGTTCTCCATTGCATCCTGGTTTTGCTGACGTTTGGTGGTGTTCAAAGCACTCAGATAAGATTTTCAGAAGTATCAAGTGACTTCAAACCTACAAGTATCAGTGAGCTGCCTCCCAGCCAGCTCCTGCAACACCCACGCAGCAGTTGCTGCTCACCACAGTCAACTCCCACACCCAGTTTGGGACTTGGGGTCGCTTACACAGAGCCTAAGACCCAAACAAGGCAGGTGCAAGGAAAGCTATTTAGATGTAATTAACAGCAAATGTTAAAAGGAGAGGTGTTCAGAGGGCTCAACCTTTGAGGCTGGGCACCTGAGCCCACTGGGGTGGTGGACTGGCAGCTCCCCTTGTGAGGATCAGAAGCCCAGCACTGCTGTTGCAGGTAGGTAGCTACACTGCATTTTTTTTGGAGTGAAAATTGCCAGTTATGTCTCTGTTTTCTTTTAAAATACAGCAAGAGGAAGAATTTGTAGTTTTATTCCCTTTTTCTGTAACCTTCCACAGGTAGAGTGGCTGAAAAATGGCAGATTTCATTTGTTTGCACGTGTTGTGAGTGGTTTGAATTGTTCCTTTGAGCATGTGGCTTTGGCTGCAAAGGGAAATGAGGAGGGTCTGTCCTCTTTGGGGAGACACCCAAGCGTTGTGGCAGGGAGTGCAGACTCATGGGCTTGTACAGAGAGACACAGGAGAGCTGGAAAGCGAAAAAAGGAAGGGGAGTTGTTGTATTCCCTGCCCTATTTTTAGCTAATACTGTTATAATGCAAAATGTTTTCTAGTCTTCAGAGTGATTTTAGAAACAGTGAAACACGGAATTACACAACTATGAGAAATGGGGATTGGGGCTCTAATGAGAGGATTTTGCTGACTTTTCTGTGCTGTTTCTTGACCGCAATGTGACATTTGTCTTTTTTTCATCATTAATATGCATCTTCTTGACAGCTGATGATAAAAAATTATGGCTTTTTTTTTTTTTTTCCCATGTAACAAAGGAGAAAGTATTTCTTTTCGCTTACAGCTAAGGGAGCAAGCCTGGTCTTCTCTCCCACAGCAGCGTGGGTATCCTGGGAAAGCTGGGAGGCTCTGGAGGAGCAGGTGCCATTACTCTTAATCGTTCTGTGGGTCTGCTGGTATTACCAGGCAGAACTCCAGTTTGGAGTCTATATTCCCCTCCAATGCTGTGATAACATTTACTCTGAGGAGAAGTGAGGTGAGGGAATGGAGCAGCTCAATCTTGCTCAGCGTGCTCGAGGAACCCGCGCTCCCGGCTGCAGGAACGCGGCGTTTTGAGCTCCGTTCTGGTGGCGAGGAAGCCTTTTCTCAACTCGGAGGGTGGAAAGGTGCCAAGAGCAGCCCCATTATTTGGCAGGCGGGAGGTAACCTTACAGTAAACAGCTGTCAGCCTCGCAGTCGAGCTGAATTTTAATGGCTCCGAGACTGCAGAGAGTTACGATTCCGTCTGACCCGCGGGGTCTGCGCTGAATTACTCCGGGCTGCGCCGGAGCTATCGCGTTAGGGTCAGATGACTTGTCTGTCTAAATTCCTCAAACGTGCCATTAAAGTGTCACTTCTTAACTTGGCTGGAGCTATAAAGCACTTCAGCACAGTTTAAATCTCTGATCTCGTATAAAACAATCAAAACAGAATAAAAGGGATATTGCGTGGCTGGAGGCACTGTCACTTTGAGCCGTGTGCAGGTGGCTGCCATTGCTCCTGATCATCTTTGGTTGCTCTTGTTCTGCATGGAACAGGGTGAGGCTTAGTCCAGGCAAAACAATGGGATTATTTACTAGAAAAATTATAGAATTTGGCTTTCTAACTGAACTCCAGTGTGTCAATCCCTTTCCTCATTCTTGGGTGTTCTTTATAAGAAGGATTCCAGGCACACAGAATACAGACAACTACTTTAAAAAGTCCTTATTTTAAGAGAAAATACTCATTGTGAATATTAGCAGTCCCAGAACGCTGATAGAGATTAGAAAGCAGAAAGGACCTTTTAATTTAGAAAGAAGAAAGTAACTTTTAAATCAGACCAGTGGCAAGTGCAAGTGTGAATCACAGCCTGGAAAAAGGGGAAAAAACTCCCCAAACACACCATTTGGAGCAGATTGTGCTGGAGCAATGATTTATGACCATTTCTTATGCATAAAGAAAGAACACTTAAATCTGTACTGTAATTCTGCACTGAGGCAAGTACCTGCAGTTGCTGCTGTGGACTTGCACATGAACTCACCTATCTGTCAGTGACAGCAGACAATTAAAGCAGTAATTTAATTGGGGATTGTGGAGCAAAGAGTGCTGGGAAGAATATTGATACCTTAATAAAGGCTCAAGCTGTGGTAATGGGTCCTGGTGGTAATGCGCAGTGTGATGAACTGGGGTTTTGATTTGAGGGAGGTTACGCAGAGATGCAGAAGCAGTGAAAAATCCCAAGTTGCAGGTGAGTGGCTACGTGCAGTGTCAGGATCAGGCTTGTCTGCCTGCACCTGCCCTGGTGAATGCACACCTGCACCATCCTGCTGCTTTTCTGCCAGATGGGAGTGGGGCTGTGCATTTTCTGACAGTGCATCTGTGCACCAAAGCACTGCCTGGCACAGAGGGTGAGGGCAGATATGATCTCCTCTACTTATGTTTTAAGCTCTAATCTTTGTTATTCTGATACTCCTGCTCCATAGGAGTCAGAAATCCTGCAGCACTTCCCAAAAAAATTATCCTGCAGTGCTGATGAGTGCATCTTCAAAATGGATGCTGTTTGGAAGATAAACTTGTGCCCTGCAGAGAAGATAAAATGTAGATTTATTGAAGCAAACAACAACAAAAAAGCTGTATATTGGATTTTGAGTCCTTTTTATATTTTAGGGTCTATAAAATCAGGCTCCTTGCCCTTTATATAGCAAATCAAGCAGGAAAAACCATTGTAAGTTTTCTCGATTACCCATCTTTTATGTGCCCTGTAATCAAGCATATACCAAATTCCAGAGTGAAAAGAAACATAATTTTTTTTTAAAATAAAAACAGGGCAGAGATATAAAATTTCTCCTAATGCCTTATCAATAGCAGGGGTTTTTTTATATCAATGCAAGTTCATTTTCTTGATATCTCACCAAATCATGGAGGCACCTTCGGTACATCCAGGTTTATCTCCAGAGACTTGTACCTCTTCACTTAGGGCTGGATTTATTGCCCCTGCAGAAATGCAGGTAGAGCAGAAGGAAAAGGCAAAGCAGGAGGGTTGGGTGGAGGTGCCCATGGAAAAGGCAGAGCAGCTCCTGCACAGCCAGTCCTCCGTGCCCTGGCTGAGAGCAGCAGCCATTCCAGCTGCACTGCCATGTATTGAAATACAGCACTCCTGCTTGCAGAAATTCCCTACACCTCGTGTGTCCTCGCTCCTTCCCCAGCTGGAACCAAACTCCTCCCGGTGCTGCCCTGTGAGGAGCCCTGATGAGCTCAGGGTTGTAGGGTTTGTTCTGTTACACAGTTGTGATAAATCACAGCCCGAGCACGACACTGAACACTCGAGTGTTAGCTGCAAGTTCAAATATTGAGAGCTTGGCTTACTTATTGCCATGGCAATCACTATTAGAATTATTTTTAGCTTATATTAAAGGTACAAAAAAAAATCAAAAAGCATTTGAAATGTGAAGTGCAAAGACTTTAATTTAAAAAAAAACATTCTGTATCACTTCAGTGAGGGGACCTTTTATAAGGGAGCCCTGGGTTTGACAATTTTGGATGATTAAATTTTATATTAAGTGTCTTCTTGGGGACAAGAAAAAAAAAGAAAAAAGATAAGTGCAGCTAGGCTGGAGCTGCTGCTGGTCAGAGTCTGATCTTGTTTTTATGAAACAACTGCTCATCGCCTGAGCATGATGCAATATCTCTGCCTTGGATAACTCTGGTGGCCCCTTGCTGCCTCCTTCTCTCTCTCAAACACAGAACTTAGCAGTAGGTATTTTAACCCACTGGAGTGCTGTAGTTTAATTAACAGTTCTTTTTAGAGAGGTCTAACAATATTTATCAATATTTTTGCCGCTAGGCATCTCACTTTCTCATTCCAAGTTCACAAAAGAAAGATGACACACCCAGAAGTATTACATAATAATTTATTTCAAAATATAAAAGTAATAAAAAAAATTTCCTGCATTCCTTGTTCCAGTGTCTGTGAAATGTACTGTCTAAAAGGCATGATAAAAGAGAACTCTCTTATTAGGGATGTCATAGGGGATAGTGAATAGATACAGGTAATTACTATTTCAAATGTCTAATGACCTTTTCACTAAAGCACAATGAACTTCTATCATGCTCTGTTGCTCTTGGTAGAATATGTGATCTTCATGCATACAGATGCACAGAAAAGGTCCTTGATTTCCTCACAGAGCAGTATAATTCAAGAACTTGCACCGTAGTTACTGGTTTTTTCCAGCTGTTGGAGTGGGGTGTTTGAGAAATAAATTCCTGGAGTCTGTGTTGCTCAGACTGTGGCCAGAATTTGCAGTGCCTGGTGTTTCTGTGTCACCTGGGGTAACCCAGGGAGAATTGGCGATGCCAGCATAACCTGTAAAGCAGACATGGTGGCAGAGGCAGATCAACAGGGACATTTGCACCAACGCAATTCTCTGCTCTTCTGAGGAGACACAAAGCAGTGACAGGTGCAGCAGCTGCCAAATTGAGTTGTTTGTAGGGTGGCAGCCAGGAATATACCTCAGTTTGCTCAACAACAAAAAGTGTTTAAATAAAAAAAAAAAGTAGCATTCAAAAGAAGATCAAAAATACCTAATTACCTTTCAAACAATAAGCCACAACGCTGAAATGTTTCATTATAAAATGAACAATAAAACTTCTGTGTTTTGTGTTTAGGGACAACCTGGAAAATCAAGAGTTCTGAGACAGAAAAATCAAACATATTGAAGGCTTTTGTGCTCCAATTCTAGGGGAAATGACAGTGCCTATTGTTGCTGTCTGTGCTGGGAGGATGTGAGTTGGATGATTAGGAGGCAGCAGTCCCTGCCAAATAATATTCGAGCACTTTTTTATAGAGAAGTATCAGAACTACTCAGGTGATTCTGATCACACCATTTCTCATTGCATTCAGGTCTGGGTTAAGGGCAAAATATAAAGGTGGAGTCAAAATATCCTGCCAGAGAAGCACCATTTTACTTGTTACTTGCATTAATCACAATACATGGAGGCTCGACAGCTTGACCATGACTCAGGTGTGTGGGAGAATTGTGTAGAGTCACAGAAGATTAGCAAGTGGTTCCTTCATTCTGGCTGGTGCCATGTTCATGCTGCAATGCACTGCAACACTATAATGCTTCTCATTTGAAAAGAGTCTCTGACTGTCATAGTTCAGTCTTAGAAAAGAGTGGGGGAAAAACCTCAAAGAATTTCTCACCTACTCACAGAGAAATTTTGCTCATTAGCTTTTGATTCTTGCTCTGTGCAGTAGGAACAAAGAAGCCTCAATGTAAGTCTTTTTTTTGGCCAATGTAGAAGGACATAATTTCCTGTTTGAAATGCATGAAGCCAAATTTGAAACACTTTCAGTATTTATATTGAGACTGGGAAGGCAAAAGGTGTCTTGGCTGAATGGCTCCACTTTAACCTTCTGTGGTGGAGAACTATCTCTAAAGACTCTCTGTGAAAGGTGGTGGTTTCTGGACAAAAGGATTAATTGAGTTAATAATCTGAACAGTGAGGTAAAGACTAATTTACAGTTGTAGACACTGCGAAAGCCCTGCTGTTTCTTTAACTCTGGTATTGACTGACATTGCACTGCTATAAATTGTCCTGCAAGAAAGCTGTATGTACACAAGCTTGAAAGTTTAGTCTGTTGTGATGGAGACAAAAAAAAGACCTGACTTTCAGAACTTCACTGGTCTGTAAAATAACTAAAACATTCTCCAGGAATCAGAAAGACGGTGTGATTTGATACACATTTTAAAAAAGAATATTGAAGTTATGCTTCCATTTAATTGAGCCATTAATCCTACAAAATTGGCTCCCACATGTAACCTGAAACCATATCACATTCTTCGTATTTTCTGATATCACCAACTGAACATATATCACAGAAAATAAATCTGCTTTCTTGTTCAAAATATGAACAATTTCAAGAGAAAACACTGAGTTGAAGAGAAACCTGAAGGAAAAAAAAGAAAAAACAGTAACTGCAACAGATAAATAAAATGCCTGCCTCTAACTAATAAACTGGGAACCTGAGGACTGTGTTTGACAATAATACAGGAACTATAATTTGGCTCACAAACCTCTCAAGAAGCAGTAAAAACTGGTATGTGTTTTCTCTAGGAAAAGCTGGCTATGTTGTTGACCTCATCATTCGAAGATGTTTCTTGTGTGGATATTCAGAGCTCACAGCACTTGAGCTGCAGCCCCTTGTTCTGATTGCTGGAGTGTTACAGAGCCATTTCCTTGTGCAGTCAGAGCTGTGCAGAAACCACAGCACAGAGCCCGAGCACGAAGTCGTAAAGGGTTTTGGGGAACCAGTCAGACAATGAACTGTGCACTGCAAACGCTGAGGGAGGCAGGGAAAAGTGGCTCCCTTGTCCCTCTGCTGATACCCCCCAGGCCATCTGGAAATGGCCTTGATGAACCACCTGTGGTTCAGGCAGTGGTGAGGGCACTGATTAGTGGGACAGTCACCAGCCCATTGGATGAGCATTTTCTGTTCATGGCTGGGTGCAAAGTAATGCAAAGCTCTTGGGTTTCTGGTGGCAAGGCAATTCTTTACAGAAATGACAGCACTAGAAGCTTTCCTCATCAAACCAGGTACGGAGGGCACAGACATTGACACTCCAATCATCCCAAGAACTGAATTTAGGGCTGAGAGCTGGAGGTTGAGGTGCTCTAGGCAGAGTTTCAGCTCGCACCCTTCGAGGATGTTGGCAAGGAGCAGTGTGGTGCAGCTGCACCCCAGGGTGGGTGATGCCTGAGAGATGGAGGCTCCCTAGAACAGAGGCTAGACAAGATTAAGTGAATAAAATGGGTATTTATTGAAGGGCCTTCAACAGGTACACCTCGGGCAGACAAAAGCCCTCTCCAGGAGAGGCCACACCCAAGATAGACCTTGGGTTACGAGTTTTCTACATTTTTATAAGTTTCCATCAATTTACATATCAGGGTTAATTGTCCAATTACAGTTTCAGATGATGATGTAATTTACTCTAAGTCTGTCCCCCCTTTTAGAGCTTTAGTTTCCATACTTTGGGGCCTGGAACAGCCAGGTGTCCTTGAGTCCAGGCCTGGAGAGGATTTGTTCTGTCTGACCAGGATGTGAGAACAGGAGCTCACAGACTGTATGGAGTTTCATAGCTACACTAAAGCAGTACAGAGTCTAAGAAATATAAAAACTAAATCTTAAGGCATCATGGGTCAGCTGAGGAAGGGAAGTTTGTGGTGCTGCTGGGAACAAAACCGGCTCTTTCATTGCGTTACAGCGACCTGCACAATCGTGCTTGGCTCATGGCTTACCTTGGATCCACCCAGTTGCTCAGATCTTGGCCAAAGCTCATTTCCTTTCTTTGTCTCCTCTGACTTTGAGTCTCCTTCATCATTTCTCACTGGCAAAGGATGGGTTTCTTCCCTGCTCATTTAATGCTAGATATGGAAAGGTATCCAGGCACCTAAATTTAAGAGAAATTGAGTATGTTTACAACTCTGGCACCTAATTTTTCTGTTACAAACCAGGAAAATTTCCTTACTTTGGGTGAAATTCCATCTTCCTTTCAGGAGGAGACACCTGCATTGATTTTATTGTTAGTTAAGGTCATTTAAACCACATTAAAATATATGTGCATTTACTGATTTTATGTGCTGCGAACTGCCCTAGGGTTTCAGGACCGAACCTTTAGCTGATAGATATGTGGGAAATTTCCTGTATCTTTCAGAGACGCCATGTCAATTCAAATTAGCAGAAGATTGGGTCTTTAATTTTTCTCATAACAGAATATCTGCTCTGAATACAAAGGTCCAGAAATGCCATCAGTAGGCAGGGGTGGGGTGTCCAACGATGCTTGAATTGTCCTTTCCTGTCTATATCTCTTTATGCAGAAGTTTTTCACGAAATATTTCTCTAAATGTGCATGGAAAATTTGTGCAGCAGCTAGAACCTATAGTGGAAAGACAGTTGTGTATTTTCATGCAGAATTGATGACTAGTTATGGGAGGCAGAATTACCAACTCTAGAGAACACAGATGTTAACTGGCATAATGCCCTCTTGATGCAAATAAATACATTAGATGCTATAAAAGATTTTAAAACAGGAGAGCTCATCTTGGCAGGAGATATATTTGCTGGATTTGTGCTATTCATTTTGTTTTATAGAATTGCTGTGGAATTGGAATAGACTATTTGAGGAGCTTCTAAATGCACCAGTGGAATGAGACTTTAAATTCTTTTTATTTCTGGTGTTTTGTAAAGGAAAAAAACCATCCTTAATTTGTGCATAGACACTTCACCTCGCCCAGTAGCCCATGGTGTCTGAGCCACATGCCTGGGAAGCGAAGCAGTGACATTATCCCAAAGTGCTGGAAGGCTGGACAATGCTCAAACACGCAGGGCTGGTGGTGTGTCTGGAGCACTGCAGAAGGGAGTGCTCCCTTCCCATTCAGAAGCTGGGCTCTTTGCATTCTTCCTCCATCATTAATATTCCTTATGAGCAAAATATCCCTGTCATCCCCACCAAGTTTTTACCACCTGTCACTCAAACTCTTGCTTTGGTTCCCATGTGATTATTTGAATTTCTTCCAAGTAAGACCTGGCAGAATGTAATGTGACCCATCTCCTCCTAGAGCTCCTTTTTAGTGACAAAAATAGAGGAGATTTTTTAGTAAGTCCATCTTTGTATTCTTTTGTAAGCTGAGGAACACAGGCATCTATTTACGGCAATTGTTTTGAAGGTCAAAAATCTGTTTACAACCGTGGGGGAGGTAAGGCCAGGGTAGTTTGAGGCAATGCTACACCTGCTGCTTGCAGAGGGTTTTTGTTATATATTATTTTCATGAGGACAGTAGAAGGGACCCGCACCTCAAATTCCCACTTCTGTACCGGGCTGTCGGTACCAGCCCAGAGAGAGGATGGGAGGAGGTGACACCCGTGTGATCTGTGACAGCAATTCCTGCCTTTGAGTCATGCCAGTCACTGGGATGAGTAGAGAGAAGGGCAGGAGGGTTTTTCCCTCTCTCCTAAGTGGCTGTCACAGTCCATAGCAGCTGCTGTTACATCTTGCAGTAATTTTTTTTCCAGGACAGGTGCCTTTTAACTTCCTGATCTCATTTTTCATTTTACAAGCATTTTGAAGCATTTTGCCACCTCCTATTGTTCCTCCTGTTTTCCCTGATGTCGGTAGGTTTTTCTTTTTGTTCCATGCTGTTGTTTTATGAAGCCTTTGTCTTCTAATAGTTGTCTGTCTCCAATACCTGCTACTGTGAGCTCCCTCTACTACTGTCTGCATTTCTGTGTCACATCAATCCTGCAGTCTGACAGATGCAAATCTGTCTGAAATAACCTGTGCATGATGCATGCAAGCTGAGAATAAACATTTATTTCAGCGTCAGGTGCGTCATACCTGCAAATAACCTCATTTATCCAGACACATTTATTTTAATGCTCATTGTATAAATACCAGGATCTCAGCATACTCTACAATACCATCTGCCACTTGCTCTTCTATTATGCATAATTTAATATAGTCCCACATTACTCCAATTTTTTTACGTTGCTGGGATCGTGCGTAGCTCCACACTTCGAGAAGGATACAAGTGTGGTACGAAGATTACAGAAAATATTACACTGAGGTTTAAGTGGTGCTTTTGGGCTGGAGGATGTTAATTCAGACCAGGGATCTGGCACTTGCAGTTGCACACTGTGGATTGGTGCGGTATTTTTCCATACTTGTTTTGAATCTTCTCAGCAACTTAAATAACCAAAGGTAAAATGGCATAGTTGCGTGATAAGAAATACAGAAATCCCACTCACTTACTGATTTTCCAGTTCTTCCCAGGCTAGACAGTTCAATTAATGTGTTCAGGTGAATTAACCCATAACTTCCTGGATTGCTGGAGTGTTTCCGTGGAGCATTAGCCCTGACAGGGCACTGAAATGGCTGAGTTTGATCACACTGCAATGCCTGGCTCTTGGAGAAACCAATATATACCCAAGTCCTGCAGTAAGCTGTCATTAACCAGCATTGGTTTCTCCTGCTACCATAACTTGGTTTAACTTTTGGAGCCTGAGATTCCATGCACCTTTGTTTCACATTCCAGGACGTACTTGGGTATTCCCATTAACTCCAGATTGTTCATAACATGGTTATATTAATGCTCTGAATAATAAAAATTTCCAAGCTGAAGCTTGGTGCCTGTTTTTAAGGAAAGCATTGAGTACCCCAAGTCTAACCTCTAATCAGGAGATTTTGGGTTGCTTCCTGCCCTTCCTCTGGCATGTCCCTGCCCTTCCAGAAGTTCTCAAAGACAAATGTTAGAAGCTGGGAATGGGATGCCAGGCAGTTCCTGTGGACTAAAAATAACCTAAATCTACCGACAGGACAGGAGGACATGGCCTCAAGCTGTGCCAGAAGAGGTTCAGGCTGGACATGAGGAAAGATTCCTTCCTGGAAGGGGTTGTTGAGCTTTGGAATGGGCTGTCCAGGGAGGTGGAGCCACCATTCCTGGAGTGGTTCAGGAAATGACTGGGTGTGGCACTTAGAGCAGAAGTTTAGGTAATAAGATGGGGATCAATCAAAAGTTGGACTTGATTATCTTGGAGATCTTTTCCAACCTAGATGTCTCTATAATTCTAAATTAAACCAGTTCCTGCTGACTTGGACACCTCTAACTTCTTTGGATACCATTTTACTTCTCCATCAGTTCTGGTATTGTGGTCCAGGGCCAGAGCTCAAATCCAAGAGCTTCACCAAGGCCAGGAGTGCCGTGAGCTGCAGCAGAGCATGGAGCCCTCCCGAGAAATCCCACCCCAGAGCTCTCCAGCTGGCTCTTTGTGCCTGGGCTTCTCAGCAGTATTCGTGCTCAGCCAAGCCCCATCAATTCTGAAGCAGTTTGTGCTTCATCACTGGTAATTTTTCATGTTTAAGATAAAGTAATGCTCATTGCCCCCATTTTGGAACCAAAAACCTGATTTTTAGAGGAATTTGAGAACATTTGTGCTTTTTTTCATCAGTATTAGAATGAACTTTATTGTTGAAGCAGTGGCCAAGGGTTGCTCCTGTTTTTGATACAGAAAGGGCTGATTGGACACAAAAAACCCCACAGTTTGTGGAATTGGGGAGTCAGACTTCAGAATTCCTACTCTCATTGACCTCAGCAGAGCTTCCCAAGACTCCATGAGTGAGTATGAGTCTGAAAAATGCGTTAGCAAATGCAGTGCCAGCTAAGCAGTGGGTAGGTTTGGCTCATCCCAGAGCCCTGATCTTATTAGAGAGAAGCTGTATATATTGAGCAGATTTTTCAGGCCAGAGTGTGAAAACTCCGGATATTAAGGTGCTCAGTTGCGAATTACACTTGGCTCTGCTGCTGCTGTCCTAAATGAATTTTATTTTTTTTACTTTTTTGTGGTTCAGAGCCTCATGTTGCTTTTCATCTGAGTTCTATAGTGGATTTTATGTTTAATGTGGAGAGCATATAGGAAGAAAAGATGGTACCAATATGCATTTTTGGTGCATCTGCAGTGCATTTGGCTGGGATGCAGTGTTGTAGCACAGCTGTTGAACTGGGATATTTCAGGAGGAACAGAGTTTACATTTAAGATATGGAACAGAACAAACATCAGCTTAACTGGAACAATATTCATATAAATGTAGATAGTGCAAAGTAGTGTAAGGGTTGCTACCAGAGATGCTGAGCTCCTCTGTCCCCCTCCATATTTAAGTGTGATTTTTGGACATGATGCAGTTTCTCAAGTAAGAAAATCCCCTGCTTTCATAAACTTAACTACAAGTTAGAATCTTCTAAGGCTCAAAATTACAGTGTTGATGAAATCTGTTTAAGTGAGGCTGCACAGAGCATTGTAGCTATAATGAAGTATCAAAAATTATACATAAAAGTACAAAGAACGGCACGCTGATGTTCCATACTGTTTTATCCCTTCCTTTTCATTTCTAAATTTTGCACTTGAAGTTAAATTGAGTCTGCTCCCCAAAGGTGAGGCACAAAGATTGTATGCACAAGGAACATTAATGGACTGTGCTGGGGTGTCCTTGTGTGGGTCTGTATCTCGCACTGAATTTTTGTATCACCTGCCCATGATCTTCACATTTCTCAAAGTACAGGAAAAGAGAAAACTAAAGCAAGATTTCCTGTGTATTTGTGTTTTGTTTGAAGTGATGCCACAATACAGCCTCTCTCATTTTCAAAGGAGTGCCATTTAAGTGGACACTTACTTGAATTTACATTCTGGTTTTGTGTTAAATAACTCGGGCAAAGGAGCTGGGCTGAGGCATTTAATACCATGTTCCTCCTGATTTTCAGGTGGCAGAGGAGGGTGGGACTGGTGTGCATTGCAGAAGTCACACCCACAAGTTTTGCATAGTCAAGGGCAGGCTCTCTCTGAATTTTTCAAAAATGATGAGTATTTACCAATCTCAAAAAATTGGTATTTATTCTGGCTTTGATAATTGACTTAATTGGAGGTTTCAGCCTATTTTCTACAGGAAAATGAATCTCATTTTACTTAAAATAGAAATTTGTTCTTCTCCTGCTGTTTTTGATAGGGTGCTTGACTACTGTATAACCCTTATGGGAAAATATTTTGCTTAAGTTCTATTTTTATCTCCTGTTTGTTTATTTTTAATTACTACTTCAGTACCCAGGGATTCACCATCGATCTTCATCTGCCTACACAATTATCCCTGGCTTGCTGAAGGGTTTGTTTATTTTTTAAGTCGTATGAGTTATATGTGCTCTGTTAAGGTTATTTGTGTGCCTGTGTCTAACTGCTTGTACCAGGAAGATTCTGATTTACATGGAGGGAAGATGAATTGCTGTTACTGGGGTTAGGAGGGTGGAACACAAAGGGAAGATGCTGATTGAATGCTGTTGCTGTCTGGGGGTGATTTTCCTTCTATCAGCCTCTGGGGGGAACGAGCACCACGGAGTGAGGTGTTCCTGCCCCAGGGTTACCTAGGGAACACTGTAACATAAAATGTGGGAGGTTAATGCCTTTAAGAGTGTTTTAAATGCACTGAAGTTCTTTGCACAGCAACTCCCACTAGCTTGAGAAGTATTTCATAAATTTATGAAAATGAATCTGCAACTTCACTGGAAGAGACAGCTCTTACTTCTCACCGTACTGGAGGGTCTGCTCTGTGTAGGTTTTGCATTATCGCTTAAAAATGAATTCCACCATTTTGTTTTAAGTTAATGAACTCTTATCTTTGATCAGTAGATCAGTGTAATTCAGCTGATATAACCTAAGGTTCTGTCCCAAAATTAATTTCTCTCCACCTGCTAAGAAATTACCTTTCCTGTATAAGCAAATGGGGAAAGCATTTTCTGTTCCAGTTAAAGCAATATTGGCAGCAAAACTCTGTAGTGTTCCTCAGCTCTGAATGTAGTTGAAGTAGTTCTTCCTAATTTTTAAATACATGGAAATGTTCAAGGCCAGGCTGAATGGGGCTCTGAGCCACCTGGTGTAGTGGAAAATGTCGCTGCCCACGGTGGAGGGATTGGTTCTGGATGATCTTTAAGTCCCTTTCAACCAAACCACTTGAATTTTATGATTTTGTATAAATTTGTCTGGTGTTGAAAAGGATCAAGTGTGTGCCTCAAATAGGATGCTCTGTGGCTCACAGGGAGACTCCTGCACCCAGTGGCTCTCCCTGACAGCTGCTGCCACTGTCCTTGGGTTCATGCTTGCCCATGCATTTACTGGAAGCCACTTTAGTCTGTAAATGTTGGACATTTTCCATGGAGGTACATGAAAACAACTTCACTCAGATGAAAGCTTCTCTTGAGTTATTTTTTTTTTTTGCTTGCAACCAAAATCAGTGGCCAAATCTAAGAAAAGAGGTGACCGTGGCAATGCTCCAATGGCATTTAACAGGTTACAGATTCATGCTGGGGTACGTGCAGATACATGAGCAATGACCCAGAGCTGGGTGAATTGACACCATTTATAACACTCTTGGGGCTCATGGCCATGGCCCTGAAACTTCTATGGGATGAAATCTCCCAGGGTCTGGGAGCTCTGTCTGTTTTTCAGGGAATCTGTTCCTTCTCATTGCCACCAGCTGGAGAATGTGGGGTGCACCTACCACACCCTTGGGGTGGGGAAAGAGGGGTGGGAAGGGCTGGAGGCTGCCAGGGTCCTATGGGGTGTGGGGAGCTGTGTGCTCCTGACAGCACTGCACAGTAATAAATACTAACTTCAGGTTTGTCTGAAAGCTGCTCTGCATCCCTCCCATGTACTTGCTTTCCAAAACTGAGACCATTTCTAAAAGGCCTGACAAAGAATGTTGATCACTGAATCATCCTGTAAAATTCGAGAGAACTGTAATTATAAGCAGTAGGGAAAATCTATAGAAAAGAGATAATTTCCCATTAAATTCAACGCGGCAGTTGTCAGCTGATATAAATCAGTGAGTTTGTTGATTCAGTGGAGCCTGTTTGCACAATATAAGGGTTCAGCCCCACTGGGTTTGGGAACAAATTCCGTAGAACCCATTTCGTGTCAATTATTTTCACTTTTACTCTGTTCAGTGTGACTAATTATTGCTGCTCCCTCAGTGTGAATGGACCAAAGGGCTCCTGTCAGAGCCTTCTGCTGAAGGGACTCACTCAGGAGAGTGAGGAGCAGTGACAGACCCTCAGCCGAGCAGGGAGGACTGGGGGGATTCAGGAGTGGTACCACACGTGCAGGAGAACCTGAGCCACTGCTGAGTGAACCCAGAGCTGGGTTCTCCTTCCTCGCTGTATTTTGAGCTCCAGCCTCACTGCAGACTGTAAAAGGGCTGTGTGCTGTGCAATTAATCTGAATTACGTGTGCATTTTGGAATGTGTCACACCGCATCATTTGAACCATCATACAAACAATTACTGCAGTTCAGGTAGAGTTCACTCCCAAAGTGTCCACTGGCCCTAAGTAAAGAGCCTTTAATTCTGTAAGGGTGCAGACCCCTTTATTTTCTCTAGCACACGAAGCCTGAAACAATTACAGCTTACTCTACAAATCCATTTCTCCTCATTCTCTGCAATTCTCAGATTTCCTTATGCTCCCCTGACTCAGGGGAAATATTCATTAGGACAAGCACGTAGTTTCCCTAAGTATATCAAGTTTGAATTGCTGAAGCTGGTGGCTGGCTCCCTTCCATATGGTTTATAGGGAATTTTTAAAAGAAAACCCAACAGCTGATCATGCAACTAATCCAGATTTTCATTCTTTCATCCTAAAGGAGGAAAGAAAAATGCTGACAGTTTAAGTGTCTCCCTGAATTCCCTTCTCTAATATATTACTTTGGGGCACGATGGTTTCTACCCCATGTGTGTGCTGCTGCAGGCTGTGCTGAAGGGGTGCACAACACTTTAAAAGCCATTTACTCTCCCAGGGCATGAGCCTCTGTGCCTGAGGGAGTGTTTGACTCTCGCCTCTTGGAGCAGCAGCGCTGGAAGGGAGCAGAATGCAGGAGATGGAGGATTGGGGTTCGCTCAGGCTGCTCCTTCACAGCCCTGAAGGACAGCTCCAGACTCAGGCTGTTGCAATCTCCACTGAACCATGTGCAGTGAGCTTCCTCCCCACATCAGCATCTCTGAGTGGTGATACTGGCTTGGATTTTCTACATTTTTCTCTCTCTTTCCATCCCTTGCTTAGAAATGTGTATGTTTTCTTCAATGCAAAGGGAATTTAACTTCCCTTTCAATTGGAGCTCTTTCACAGGTGAAAACCAAAGATGGGGAACCTGGTGGTAGAAGGTGACAGCACAAAGCCGATCTCAGGCTGCTGCTGCACCCCTGAATGGCCCATGATGGATAACACCTCGCCCTCGGGCATGTGGGTTTGGGTAGGGGACAGAAGGCACAGAGCTGGGATGTGTGGCCTGGTAACAAGGATGTTGGGTTCCCGTTTGTTGCTAGACGGGCTCTGAATGGTTCTTTTCGTGGCCCCGTGCTGTGTTAATGGCCGTGAACAGCTGAACTCAAGTGTTGCTGTTCTAATTCCTTCTTCAGCAGCATTTCCCCATTCCTTTACTGCTGCACTACCTCTATCACCCTTTTGCAGATGTCCTTCCTTCCATCAGGTCCCATAGTTAAGAACAACAAACCAGGGTGCACAGAGGTTTGTTTTCCCTGCCGTGGGAGGCAGAGCACCCTTCCCTTTCCCCCGAAACACAAATCCCCAAACTCCAGCAGTTAAGCCGCAATCCAGAGCACTAACATTTGGATTTGGAAGTATTTCGCATGCACAGATGGGGCTCCACAAGGTGCAAAGCTGTGAAGAATGTTGTAAATTGTCGAGTCAGGTTAAATTTAAAAAGTGAAAAGGGGAGGAAAAAAGCAAAACTGAGGGAAACGAATGAAGAGGCTCCAGATGTGGGTCGGATGGGATCTGACTGTGTTCCAAAGTTCCTTCAAGGCAGGCAGGGAAAAGTCAAGTCTTCAGGCGATGTTTTTTGAGCGCTCCGGAGGGGATGAATTAGGGACAGTGTGTTTTGCAGGCACACCCTGCCCATGAGATCTGTCTGTCGAGGAAGCTGGAGGCCAGTCCCACCCAACCTCCTGCACACCTGCGCGGTGCTGGGGTGATGCCTGGAGCCTGGCTCGTGCCCAGACTCCGGAGCAGGAAAGCAGGAAGGTTTGGAGGGAAGGGAGGGACGCTGCCAGGGCTGCAGACCATGCTGGGCTTTGTAGGGCCATGGCTGGCAGGGCAGGGATGACTCCCCTCAGCTCCTTACTGACGGGGTGTGAGCCAGCCCCTCTGCTGTTAGGTTGGTACATCAGCACTGGGCAGGTTCCAGCTGCTCCTGAGATGAAAGGAGCTGAGGGTTCACCTCTTGCTTTTCCGCAGCTCTGTGTCCCGAATGAAGGTGAAAGTAATTGGCAGTCTGTCCCTCGCAGCTCTTTTTAATACCGCGGTAATTCCATTTTAGCCAAGCTGTGTACTTTTATCTTCTTGAGGGATCTCAAACAAGCTTTTAATTTTCAGCAAAACCTTTGCAGATCACCTCTAAGATCAGGGTCGGAGCTAATTTTTTTTGTGTCGTGCCTGAGAGAGGTGGATTGGGAGGAGTTATGGTCTTGGAAGGTTACAGGAGAGCTCTTCATGTCTTGGGTGCTTGAGGATGGTGCAGAGCACAGAATGTGGTGGGAAGTGCAGCTCTGTTCATGCAGCAAGCTCAGAAACTTCTGAAACACGGTTGCAATGAAGCAATAGTGTAAGAAAAGTAAGGAACAATGGGCCCTGCCATGGACCTGGTTTTCCTTTCAAGCTAGGAAAGCTCAGTGGACTTGTCTCCTTTCATGGCTGCAGTGATGACAATTTGTTTCTTCCCGTCCTTCCTTCTCCCAGTGCTGCTCTTGTGTCTCATAGGTTATTGTGTTGTCCAAGGCTTGCCTTGGCTCTGGGATTGCTGTTTGATGTCCCTTAGTGGAAGCCATAATCCATCCTGCAGTGGGGCTACAGCTCCTGGGGGAGCCTCTGCCCCTTCCCCAGCATCCCTCTCCAGTCACTCTGATCTGGTGGAGTCTGGGAAGATGAGAAATTTAAATAGGAAATGAATCACGAGGCTCTCAGAGAGACGTGAGGCTGGGATAAGATGACAAAACAACCCCCAGCCCCCACCATACTAAAAAGAAACCCCAAACAAACAAAAAAACCTGGAAGAAAACTCCAAAAACATTTTGGTTGGTGATGTACAGGGGGAAAATATGGTGTTATAAATGTAACTACTATGACTCAGGCAGCAGAAGCGGGAAGAATTATGTAGAGCAGAAGAGATTTTAAGTTGGAAAAATGTGATTGAGTTAAGAGGAAGAAAAATTTAGGCTGCATCTCATGAGAAAATAGACTAATTGTGAAATCCTCTACTACACTTAGATCTGGGCCCCCTGGGAAATAATGGAAAGGAGTGTTTCTTGGCAGGAGAAGCCCCCAGACAAAACACCAGTGCTTTAGGAATAGGTTATGCATAGCTGCAATATAGCTCAGCAGCAGCACCCCCCTTCCTGCAGTAACAGAAAGAAGCAGCTAATTTATCAGTAATAACTTCTGTGTTTCACTGCTTCCACATGCCAGAGACACTGCGGTTGCTGATGAACGTGCCTGGGTGCAGAGGTGATTTCACAAAGTGAGGATTTATCTAATAGGAACAGGTCTCAAACTAATGGTTCGTTTGGCATAGGCTGCCCAGCAGCCACCAGAGAGTAACAGCTGTTTGCTTCTACTCTTGTCTTAAGCGTGATTTGAAATATTAAATTAAAGGCAAAATAAAATTTAAGATATTTCTTTAAACCATTCAGTCCTCCAGGGAAGGATTTGCAAATGCACTTGTGTTCATCATGTTGAAGTTTTCCTGTTGCTTACAAATATCTATTTTCTTGAGACACCTTATTGAAAAAGTGCCTTAGTGCTTTTCATCACCCACTGTAACCTGTTTTCAAAGCAACAGACAGTATGTGCCCTGAAAACAATTGTTCACAGTACTGTTTGGCAAACTTCAAAATGCACCTAAGGTTTAAAATTAAAAATACTAATCAAGGGCATGAAACGCAATTCCACAATTCGAAATGACATTTCAAACTGCCCTGCCCATCCTGAATTTGTCACCTGTCTGTGGCTGCTGCCGTTTCTGTGGCCATGGAGCAGCAGCAAGCAGAGCAGCTCACGGGCTGCCTGTCCCTTCCGCTGTGGGTGGCTGTGCTTGGCTTTACCCCTGGTCTCAGCTGACACTTTGCACCCTCCAAACATCCAGGGCAGGATGGTTTCTCCAAGCTCCCTGTATTTGATTTTGGCTTTTAGTCTGCTTTGAGCTGGAATTCTTCTTAATGCTCTTTATCTTGGTTTCCCATCAGTGACATTTCGATGTTTTTCCATGAGCTCGAGCTAAGGGAAGATTTCATTTTCTCCTCTGTCCTCATTCTTCCACCCTTGCTCTCTGGGCTTATCAGCACAGCTGGTCTCAGCTGTAGCTTTTATCTCTACCTATCCTTGAGCTGGCTCAACTTACCAGGCCAAAAAAAAAAAAAAAAGAAAAGAAACCCTTAGAAAAAGATGGATAATTTTATGCTGGATTTGTGAATGGAATTGAGAAGATCAAATGATGCCAGTGCTGGGCAAGGCGTGGGCCGAGCATGGTGAGCCTGGAGGGAAGGTGGGGAACAAAACCTGAAAATTTCAGCAGCAGAGAAGCTGAGTTACACTGTTGAAATTGGAGGGATAGACCTTAAGGAATAACTAAATGACAAAACCAAATTTCTCATCTTTTTAAGTTTTTCATCAAGAAATGTTTATATAGAAATAATGTTACGGTAAGTACATAGAAACCTGCTCATAGATCCTACACAGAAACCAGAAACTTGTCACTGAATTAACATGCAAATATACATATTATATTCACATCAAATAAGTGAAGTTGTAATATTTAGTTTTGTTAGGGAGTTTTTGATGTAAAATATTTGCTCAGAGTACAGGCAGGAGAGCAAACCTGCTGTTTTAGCAGCCAGAGAGAAGACAGGTACTGACTGATTGTTATTAAGTGTATTTTAGTGTGTTGCCTAGTATGTATTACCTAATTTATGCCTGGTTCACACCATCACAGTTATGCCTGCAGTAGAATAAAAATGAAATGTAAATTTCCCAGTACTTTGTATTAAATATATTTCTATTCATAAAAAAAAATCAACCCAACACATAACAAAGCTGCAACTATGTGTAAGGTATGAAAAGAAATGTCCAAAATTTGTTCTTTTTGACTGGGATTTATTATTTGTTTGTTTCCCACAGAGAAATAGCAGGAAAAATAGGAGAAAGAGACTGAGAAATGGCATGTTACCCGTCCTTTCATCTTTACAACCATTAAGAAGAATTTGAACTGTCAAACTTGACTGAAATATTGCTGTGCATATTCAGCTTGAATGATATGCAGCACAAAAAATACCTTTTCAATGTGCACTCACGGAGATAGTCCACCTGTGTTGCCAAACTGTGCAATTTTAGATCACAAAATACAACCATCCCAGCAGGTTAAATCACGCTGCAGGTCATAGCTACATTCCAAGAGCTTGCTCAGTGTAGGAGGGTTCGTATAATCAAGTTTAATTAGAAAAACAAAAGCAAAATTGCCATGTGCTTGATCCAGAGCCTGTTGAGGCTCACAGGAATCTCTCAGCTGGCTCCTTTACTTCTGTAAGTTATCTGTTATTAGTTCTGAATCTAACTTGGTTTATTCATGCTCAGCAAAATTGGGTTTTCAGTATCACTAACAAGGTGAGAGACAAGCTGGTGAGGCAGAATCATTTTTCCGTTAAAAACCTGAGTACTTGCTTTAGACTTCTCATGCAATTCAGAGTTTACATGCAAAGCTAAACCAAGTCTAGTCTTTATGGCACATCTCAGTCATGATGCTGAAATTAGGGAAGACAGTTCTCGTAAGCCGGTGGTTCTCTGGTGGAGACTATCCTGTGTAAAACAGCTGGCTAAAGGGCATAATTAATTTAATTCACAACAATTGTTGTTTGCTGTCTAATTGTTTCAGGTTCATCTTGATCTGTTTTCAAATGTTACGCATTTTAGCATGTAAGAATCACTCCAAATTTTGAAATACTTATAGCTCTCTTTCATTATTTTTTACAAGGAATATGTGGCCACGGGACAGCTGCAAATAAAAAAAAATTACTTCATGGATAATCTTTCACGAAATAATTCTTGAAAGTGAACTGTAATAATGCAAGGAATTTTAAAACAGCTTTCAAGTAAGTGATTTCTTCCATCATGGTTCATTCTCATAATCTTCTTCAAGTATTTAGAGAGTCAATTGCACTTAATTTTAGATTGTTATTAAATTAAGTGGTGATGATGACTGTGGGTAGGATGTCTTTTACTGTCTAGAGTGTCACAGTAGAGTGTAATAGTCCTAGATTTGAAATGTTTTCATCCTATTAAATGGCTGTGTTAAGTTATCATGGAAAATGAGCACCTAATTTATTTTAATCTTTCATATTCTTTGAGCTATTTTTCTTCCTAAGTGTTTTTGAGTGACAAATGAGAATCAAAATCTGCTGTTGATGCTTACTTCGCAGTTATATAGAGAAGCCCCTTATCTCGAGCTGACAAAACCCAGCTTTCCTTAAAGTAGTTGCGTTTCTTTATCTCAGAAAGACAACATAATCTATACATTGTAGTTCTGTATTTTTCTTGTAAATCTCTGAATATAAGCCTTTCTGTAGGCAGTGCTTTACATGTGTCTGTCAAACAGAATTCGTGTTCTGCTCACACGCGGATCTCCATTTCTGTGCCATTTATTCATCCTGCACCTCCTGGCTGCGCAACCTGTGTATAAATTAC
The DNA here is from genome assembly GCA_013400735.1 of Pomatostomus ruficeps. Classification (NCBI taxonomy): domain Eukaryota; kingdom Metazoa; phylum Chordata; class Aves; order Passeriformes; family Timaliidae; genus Pomatostomus; species Pomatostomus ruficeps. The sequence goes on from VYZT01026012.1 coordinate 164,059, forward strand.
TAACAATTATTGACTGTTTGATATTTTTGGTCATATCAGTGTTGTTTGTAGGCTAGACAACCCCTGCCTGGAATTAGAGCCTCTAAATGTTACAATTAGCTTACAGGAGCAGAAACAATTGTATAATTTTTCCTTGCAGCGTATGTTTCTTCTCAGACCATGTTTAGCTGATTTTTATGTATTACCTAAGTGGGCAAACCTGCAATGGAGAAGGTTCACATCCCCACCCTCCCGTGTGGTTGAGGCCAAACAGGTTCATCAGCTGCACCATCCTTCAGTCAAACCAACAGCATGTGCTGGTTCACTTCAGGAGCACTACAACGCGAGCCGCCTTTCATTGGGAAAGAAAATCAATCCTTCATACCTGAGAACAGTTAGTAATGGTCTTTCTTGAGCTTAACTTAGCCTGAATTATTCATGGCTGAGTTAGTCAGGGGAAACACTACCTGTGCAGCACGCTGCCTGAATTGCCTCTCTGGTTTATTTTCCTTGGGGTGATCCACTTGAATAAGGACGGCAGGACCAGGCCGTGCATTTGCTGGACATGGGAACATTTCATACTGGGATATTTCTTTCTTTTGTTTGATTTTTTTTCCCCTCCCTCCTGTTGTTGTGTTTGTTGTGATGGGTGGTTTTTTTCTCGTTTAGGGCCCCAGCGTGGGGTCCCAAAGAGAATGTTAGTGCTTTTGAATCTCGATGGCTCCCCGTTGACATGCCATCTGCAGATGCTCATGTAGAGTATGTTTTAAGCAGCAAACACCTGGGGTGCTGTATTAAAAAATGCTCAGCATTTCAAAATCCTGGTGATGGAGAGTGATATGCTCTTGATGTGCCACTTGCTGTTAGAACTATAAGCTGGATCCTGCTAAGTCCTAATGCCTCCTGTTGGAGTGAATGATAGCAGAGAATACTTAGGACTTGAGAGATGCATGACTTTTCAGGTGTATTAAAAGGAGTTTAACTCTGTCAAAACTCCTCTTTTATTTAGACACAGTCATTTTAGACTTATCTCCTCTGCTGTCTTTTTGAAGGACTACAGTGTAATAGCCCTTGAGCAAGGGGATGAGCAGGAGTTGCTACCAGGCCTTTAGACTCGCATGACACTCCTCGTTTTAGTGACACGGGTTTGAAAACATTCCAGCCATGTCATTTCATGGTGACAAAAAATTTCAGCGAAACGGAGTGATTTTTGATGGATGTATTCCTGGGAGCTATGCTGAGGCACATGGAGGACAGGCAGCAGGATTAGACACAGCTAGCACGGCTCCACCAAGGGCAAGGCTTGCCTGCCTGATCTCATGGATTTCTGTGATGGAGTAACTACAGCAAGGGACGAGGGAAGAGCTAGAGGTGCCATCTATGTGGCCTTTGGTGAGGCTTTTGACATGGTACCCACAGCATCCTGAACTGGACGGAGAGGAATTTGGTGGGAGGATGGTTGGGTTGGATGGTTGAATGCAGAGGGTTCAGTGGCTCAGTGTCTGGATGGGGATCAGCGATGTGGGCTGTGCCTCGGGTCTGTACTGGGACCAGCACTGTTCGGTATCCTCACCAGTGACACTGACAGTGGGATTGAGGGCACCCTCAGCGAGGTGCAGATGCCACCAAGCTGAGTGGTGTTGTTGGCACACCTGAGGGACAGGATGCCACCCAGAGGGACCTGGGCAGGCTCCAGGAGTGGGTCTGTGTGAACCTCATGCTGTTTACCAAGGCCAAAGGAAGGTGCTGCTCCTGGGTCAGGACAGTCCATGGTATCAATACAGGCTGGGGGTGAAGGGACTGAGAGAAGCCCTGCAGAGAAGGAGCTGTGGGTTCTGTGGGATGATGCAAAGCTGGATGTGAGCTGTCAGTGTCCACTTTCAGCCCAGACAGAAAGGAATTCTTTCAAATGAGGGTGGGGAGGCCCTGGCACAGGTTGCCCAGAGAAGCTGTGGCTGCCCCATCCCTGGAAACATCCAAGGCCAGGTTGGATGGGTCTCTGAGCCACCTGCTCTGGGAGAAGATGTCCCTGCTCATGGCAGGGCATTGCACTCCGTGACCTCTAAAGGCCCCTTCCAGCCCAAACCATTCTATGATTCTCCAGTGGTATAAAATGATAAACACCTGCAAAGAGCCCTAAAAACAAAGGATGTTTATAATAACAACAAAAGATACAATCATCTAATGTGATTTTTGTAATATCCCACTTAATGGCCCAAAACTGTAAAAATGAAGTCAGTATGTATTGAAGTAATTTTCAGATTAATTCAGAGAGAAGTAAATACAATTTGGGTCATGTTGCATTTCATGACCCCCAAACCCCATTCAAATAAGCACTATGGATTTTAAAGATCTGCCATGTCTTTGTTGATGTATTATTGATCGTGGTTAGTCAGCAGTTCAGCTCGTGTTGTTCAAGACCGCCTAAGGCACTAAGAGCACTTGTTAGCAGATTATATTGCTCAGGTGATTTCTCTGCCAGGTTCATTTTCTTTTTTAAGGTATTTTTATTCCTAAAAATGATGAACTGCCTTTCTGTTCAATTTTAACCAATGATTTTGCACAAATGCGTTACTGATACTTGTGAGGAAATGTCCTTTTTTTTTTTTGACTCATCTAACGTTCATTACCAGTGCAGGTTAAATTTCACATGCTTTACTACTCAATTGTTAGGAAACATAGTGGACATAGGTCTGTGTGATAAATATGGCAAATTTCCCCTCTGGCACAAGCGCTGTGACTGCAGCTCCTGAGACGGACACAAAATGAATCATATATTTGGTTGATTTTAGGGATATTTTCCATCTCTAATGCTTGTGTGGATTTAAAAAGAAGAACTAAGTAGGGTCTTGGAAAGCTTTGGTGGTGCTTTTCTGCTGGGTTTTTTTTGTTTGTTTGGTTTGGGTTTTGGTTTTGGGGTTTTTTTGGTTGATTGGTTGTTTTTCTTTTAAGTTTTGATTGGTTGGTTTTTTGTAAGTTTCTGATTTCGGTATCTTTGCTGACAGTTTGCTGCTTATAACTTCATGGTTGTTGGCTTGTGGAGGTTGTTTTTCTGATCAAAGTATTTTCTTTTAATGAGGCTGTGTGATCCCTATTTTATTGTTGTAGTACTAATTAACTTTCCAAGTGTTTTGAGCAGTTTGCAGGGATGTCATTTGGGTTTTTCTTCTAAAAAAACCCCATTATTTGAATAAGTAAAACTGGATGTGCTGAAGTTACTCAACTCTTGTGCATCATTAAACCAGACAGTTGTTATTATTTGAGTTACCAGCTCCAGGGGTAAATAGAGCCCCTGAAATGCTGGCAGCCCCAGTACCTGCTTGTGCTGGTGAACAATAGGTGTGAGCAGCAAAGCAGTGGGTAGACAGTCCCTGATAATACATGCAGTAGTCTTCCTTTTCTTTTATAAATCACAATATAAGTGCTTGGGTAACGTGGTATCTCAGCAACAACTTGACAAGAGACATATAATACACTCTCAGAGAATAGAAAAAACATCATTTGTCACCAATAAAAGTGTTTAGCATTCTGATCCTCCTAACATAAATTAATTTGCAGTTACACCAGCAGTGTTTTTACATATGTATTTTGCATTTGCATCAAACCACTTCCAGTCCTTAGGAGCACTTGCTGCTTTCCTGAGTATTAACTGTTCAGAATGTGGGTACAGGTTAATGTGCTGCATGTCTTAGGATCAGCTCTGGTTTCTCTCCTACACAGTGCATTTAGTCTTCAGGGGATTAAACATGTTCTTCATGAATGAAAATGAATATTTATTAAATGTTGTATCAGGATATAGTTATTCATACAGAAAATTCAATATATTACTTGAATGGTGTACAGGAATTTGAAGAAAACTCAGGGAAGCTTTTTATTCCAGCAGAAAGACTGTGTATTTATGTATTTTTTTTTATTGTTTTAAGACTTGGGTGTGCACTTTGAAAATGGGTACAACACAGCAAACAGGATTTAAGACAAAGAGATTTCAAAGTAGTCATCCTTTTCAGCTGGTGACAGATTTAGAAGCTAGAGTTGAACACTTGGTTCACAAATGTACCTTGAAGCATGTGACAGATAAAGATACAGAACCAGGCAATTGTTACAGCCTGCTAGATGATTGCAACCTTGCAAGGAACAACCTTTTAGGAAAAAAACCTCAAACATGAAAGCAAAGTAAACTCTATTTGCTGTTTTTAGTATTCATGGTCTGTACAGTAACGATTGATCATTACTGAGTATTGTTTCCAAAGCTTTGTGAAGATAAAAAACTCTAGGTCTGGTGGTTTGATCAAAAAATAATTAAACATTTACAACAAAAAAATGCTATTGTTTTCTCACATCTGTAGCTGTATTTATAACTGCATTGTGTTTTACGAGGGAGGAAAAAAAGAGAATAAAAAAAGGCAAAAAAAATTAGTCCAAGGCCCAGACCTTTCTTTGCTGAGTTCCTACGTATGTTTTTGACACTTAAAACAGAGGATGACAATAGGGAGGGGATGCATTTCAAGCCAAGCACAAAGACTGACTCTATTAAAGCCATACCTGCTGTCAGCCTCAACAGCACTTCAGCTGGAATATTTTTAGTTTGACTCTATGCCAATTTACTTGTATTATTTTCAAGCTGTGTAGCCAGTGTTTCAGCAGGCCATCATGAATCGACATATTCCTTTTTAATTATAACCTCTTTTAAGTTTCGAGGTGTTTACATTGATTGTGCAGCCTTGTGAAAGCAGCAGCAGCACCAAAGCTCATCTCGGAGGGTAACAAGCAGCGGCTGTAATAAACACACTCTGCAGACAGGAATGGGAACGTGCCGGGGGGATACATGACCTGCTACAGCTCTTTGTTTGACTGTGACACGTGCTTGTCAGGATGCAAAAGGAAATAATTTTGCACACAGAATCCAGCAAGCAAAGATGGAGGGGAAATGTCTCGGCTTTGAGGCAGCTGCTGCCTGGCTGACCCGTGTGCCCCTCTCCCACAGATGCTGAGGTGCAGCAGAAGGGACAGGGGCAGTCAGTTTAATCGCTGTGTTCACCTGACACCTCTGCAATTGTAAAATATAATCCTGCAATTGTAAAATATAACCCTGGCTGAGGGCCATTGCCTCTTTCTGCCTGGGTAATGTTAACAGGTGTAAACTTACTGTGGACAGGGCCAGGCCGGCCTCTCGTGTTGTCACAGGCACTAGGCCTATGGAAGGTTTAAATCTAGAACTGGCAAGGCAAACAGAGAAATCACTGTAAAATCACCCCAGCTCAGGTAAAACACATATTTCCCTTCTTTGTCCCATGTCTTGCTTGACTATGAAGGAAAAAGTGCTGCCGGAGGGCTTCCTTTAGTGCACTGCCTTTGCTGTTTCTTTAGGGGCAGGTCAGAAAGGAAACAAAACCATTGAATGAGGTTAATGAAACTTCTAAAATCATTTCTAGGGAATAGATGTGACCATGGAATGCACAAGGGGTGTATGGTACCCCTACGTGTCCCAGGGGATGCAGTAGGGATGGTGTGGAACACTGGGCAACAGAGCTCTCATCCTCCTGCAGTAGAGATGCAACTGGAATGTCAAAAATAATAAAAGTATTATGTAAATGAATTATTATAAGTGCATCTTATTGGAGTTGTGTCTCCATTTGGATTATGTGATTCAATAGGAGAGAGACAATGCTTTGTGGAGCCTGGTGGAGAGCCTGGGATCTGATTCATCCCTGCTCCTTTGGATACCTCACCAATTCCACTTATCTGAGATTTGAATAAACCTTTAGAGCTGGCCCTTTCTTCCTGTATGAATAGAGAGGGGTGTGAGGTGAGCAGGCTCACAATTTAGGGTTCTTGTTAGGTGCCTAAAGCCAGCCAGGATCAGAGCTGAGCAAGCTAAGAATAAACAGCAAAAAACTACTCCAGAGCTTGGCTTGGGCAACTGCTGGAGCATCAGCCACACTTGGAAACAGCATCAACAGATTGAAGGGGTTTGGCCTTCAAAACTGCAACAGATTGAAGGAGTTTGGCTTGGGAAAACTGTAGGAACAGGAGCAGCAGTTTGTGAGACAGCCTGGCTTATGCAAATGTAGAAATGGCAGCAGCAGGTTCTGATGGGATGTGTTGCTGGGGTATCTCCAAAAATTTTTTAACTGGCTGCTCATGTAATACCAGGGCCCTATCACCTATATGCTCAATTTATCACTGCATCTTGGAACTTCTCCATCAGAGTAGTAGAAAGCAAATGTTATCCTGCTATATAAGAGAGAGAGAAAGCAAGCCCACTCAGCTGATTATTTACAGACCTATCTCTCTGCTTCCAACTCTATCCATAATAGATAATGAATAAATTGGTTCACAAGCAACTGTTTAAGTACTTGGAGTTAAACAACATGCTGAATGATGCTCAGTCTGGATTTCATTCTCATTATTTCACTGTCATTGCACTAAGAAATTCTTGGAGACTTTTTCTCTGCCATGGATCAAAGTCTGTTTATAGGTGCAGCGTTTATTCCTCTATCAAAGTCTCCTCTGACATGACCTGCCATTTTCACATGCACAAATGCATTTGAAATAGGTTCAAATAAAAGTAGTAGACAATTGTTTTCCATCACATTTGCCTTCCAGGCCCCAGATGGATTGCATTAGCAATGAACACTCACGTATGCAATATAATACTGAGAAGTCTTGGAGCTGGGTACCATATTGGCCATTACATGTTCATTAAAAGCTGTTGTGCATGTTAATGGGAAGATACAGTTCTTCGTGGTTAAAACACATGGAGTGGAGCCAAATCTCTATTAAATTGAACGCAAGTCTGAAACCAGAGCCTTATCTCTTACAAACAGCATGTCATCTTTTTTTTTCCCTCATATGTTTCTAGAGATAGATACACATGGATATCCAGGAACAGCATCAGGGGAGTTACGCTGTAGAAGGCAAAAAATCTAGGAGAAAGGAGAGATTTGAGTGAGGATGAGGTCCTCTAGCATACCCGTAGAATTTCTTGCTCTCACCAGGATATTGAAACAATTATTAAAACACCAAATATGCCAAACAGTTTTGTCCCAAGAAAAATGTGTAGAATTGTCTTTATATGATCAGGAGCATATAACTCATAGCATAAAACAGAGGCTTGACCTGTGCTGCTAATTGTTGAGCCATTAACCAGCAGCTTATTGAAGTTGAATCATGTTCAATAAGGCTTCATCACAGCAGCTTAGGTGTAGTCTTAGTTTGAAGAAATTCTGGGTTTAGTATGACTCAGGTGGGCTGTGTGGCAGAATGGAAATACAGTTCAGAAGTACAGACTGGAGGGCTGGAGATTCAGGGGGTATTCCTGGTTTCATCAAACCTTGAGAAGCTGTTTTCCTCTCCTTTTTTTTCACCTATTTTTTTCTTTCTTTTAAATGAGGATTACAGATTCATGAAACTTTATTTAAGTAATGTTAGACCTTAGACTACTACTTCCCCTTGTCTGGCTGAATGCTCTTGTGGGAACCCAGTGAATGGGTGGCAGTAAGGGAGGAGAGTAGCTGGAATTTAGGCTTGTGCATTTATCCTTGATTTCTGAGATGAAGAAGTGACACTGCAAAGTCATGACTCTCACTTGTTATTTTTAAACATATATATATATATATGAGATTAATTTTAAGGATTAGGAGTGCTGGTCAAAGGTTAAAAGACACTGACTTTTGAAATACGCATGTTGCATTCTTCTTCCCTCTGTTTTCTTCACGTACATTTGTCAAATGAGATGGTGAGAACAGTGCATCCTGCAGGTGGCCTGGTATTAGATTTAATTTCTACCTCTTCTTTTTTTTTAATTTTAAGGCCTTGATTGTAACGCAGACAACTTGGGGGAGAAAAAAGAAATGCCCTTGCAGGTTTCTCTTAACTTGTGTTTGTACACCTCTGCCTTCCTTAGGGCCAGGCTCAGGGTAAGCTGGTGGCTGTGCTCAGTAAAGGGCATGGGAGGAATCCATCTCCCCTCCTTTTGGACAGAACAACTGATTCTGTGCCAAGAAGGAAATGAATTCTTCTAATACAAGGCACCAACAAGTTATGATTCCCAGCCACAGGAGGCAGAAGTGAAGGGAAAAGGGTCTCTGAAGAGCAATGTTTCCTGGGATTGTGACTGTGGCGTGTTCCTCGGGCCTGCTCCTGCCGGTGGAACCATGAGTGCTCCCCCTCCGGGGCTGGGGTACAGGGCTGCAGCTGGGCCATAAAGAGATCAGGCTGCTGCACAAGGGCCACAAGTCACAGCAGAAGCTTCACCAGAAAAAAACCATCCAGGACCAGACCTCTGTACTGAAATAACCCAAACTGCTTTTGTTTAGTTTTGTTCTGGTTTTATTTTTAGAGAGGAGTGTGGGGGTTTTGTTCTTGTTGTAGCTTTTCTTTTTCTTCCCCGAAGAACAGACATAATTGCTTTTAATTTATTTGTGACTTGAGTTTGGATGGGAGGCCATGGAGCACATACCTGATGAAGGAAAAGGGTCAGATTTGAACAGGAAGGACAGGGGCTTGTAAATTCCTATCTTTATTTTGCTGATGGAAAGCAGTAGTACCTGGTGTGTGTGTTAGAGTTCAAAATAAAAATGGTCTGTTGGTCTGTTTGTTGTCCCTTAGGGGCTGCGGTGATACCAAGAGGACAAAACAAGAGGGTTTTGGGGGTTTTTTACTTCATTTTCCCCCCTTTGAATTCTCAGACTTCAATAAGACCAAATTATTTGTAGGTTTGTGCTTTTCTCCATTCCATTTTTTTGTGTGTCTGTCACTGAAATATATATGCAACTGTAATGGGTTTCACTACAGAATGTGTATCACACCTCTTGCTTTGTATTTTTATTCAGTGGTCTGTCTGTTTAGGCATCCTGGGAAAGATTCCTTCTTACAGACATCTATATCTGTTTGTTCTCCGAGACTCCGTAATGAATCTGGTTTTGTACTATCTAGAATTAATATGAATTGTAAAAAAGCTTTGTCAGTTCCTCTTATTTACTTTCCTTGGAGTTGTTATATTTTGCCTTTGATGTCATAAATTTCATAAGCCTAAACACCTTAAAAGTTCATTTCAGAGAGTTTATCAGCTCAACACGAATATCCTCTATTTTTACCTAAGTTGCCGAGTCGGCTGTGTGATTTATCTTTCTGGTTCTCTACTTGTATTCTCTCTCCAGTGCTGAAAGGACAGTGTTTATATATTAGTAATTAATTAATGGCTAAGTGTGCTTAACTTCTTATTGACGTGTTGGGTTTGTAATTGATGGTGGAATATTTCAGTCACAGATGCAGATGAGTTCAAGCACCTGAAAGGGTCTAGGTGCCTGGTCAAAATCTATTCTGCAAATGGATTCCATTATTCTGAGGAATCCTCATGAAAGGCTCTCCAGCAGGTGAAAAAGCTTTCAGGTTTTGGTGTGGAGGCATTCCCTCTCACTATGCATGGGCCAGCAGGAGAGAATGAAATAGTTGGCCAGAAGCCATGAAGAAATGAATTAATGGTCATGTTGTCACTCAAAAATATTTGTTGAGCGACCAATTCTCTTTTAGGTATAGAGATTATTGCATATTTATTGTGCAGGAGTTTTTTAGTAATAAAAGGAATGTTTCTTCTCTGTTGGCTGGAGAAGAATTCTTGTACTTTTCTTTCTGTATTTCCCCATGCTTTAAGCAGTGCTGCTTTTCTCTGCCCTCTTCCTTCTTGTTTAAAAAGTCTGGCCAATGAGGAATGTGTGTTCTCAAAGCAGACGAGGCTGTGGATAGCAGGGCTTTGCTGGCAGCAAAAAGGAGGAAAATACGGAGAAATGGGGGTTGATTGTGAAACAATCCTTTGATGTTGGGGAAGTGAAAGGCTCTTCCAGCAGCAGCAAAAGAGGGACATCTTATGAGATACTTTTGTGTCTTAGAACATTTCCCAGTTCCTCATGAAATGGCTTTCTCAAGAACAGCACAGTCCCATGGAAAATTGCAGTGGCTGTAAAGACTGGATTCCTGCTTCAGTACCAGATTTTTTCCTCATCGTCCACGCCTTTGTGAGAAGCTCACAGTTCTCCTTTTTGTATTTTGTACTTTTTGCATACGGAAGTTTAAAACCAAGAACAGAAGATCAAGAAAGTTGTGTTTCAGGGGGACTTTCTGGGCTGTATTCCCTCAAGAAAACTAGTGCTTGGAGAGGTATCTGGAATTTTCATATCAAGCTGCTGAAATTTAACTCATGACTTCAGGAAATCCATCTAGACCACGTCTTCTTTCTTTGAGGATTAGCCATTCATTAGTGTGAAAATAAACTTCATCTTTCTCAGTTTGGGAAAGATCCTGGGTGTAAGGGGTTTGTGGAATGGGCACCAGGAATGATTTCTTCACAGACAATTCAATGCAAGGAGATTTCATATTTCTGTGCAAACTCCTGTCTCCTGAAAACTTGACAAAATACACAAGGGAAAAAACTTGAGAGAGGGAAAATCCTATTCTGCTTTCAGACCAACATTTGAACTGTATTATTAAATATGCATGAACTCCCTGAATATAAATCATCTGCTGAAGGAAGGATGGCAAGTCAAAGTTCTGACTCTCATCTTCCAAGATTTCTTTCCAGACAAGGTTTATAGGAGAAGTAAAAATTTTTATTATCCTAAATGAAACAATTCAAAGCAGTAGACGAGGGTTTTTGGCATATGAAACCCCTTGCACAGTTGTGAATTGAGTGTGCTGGAGAGAAATGGACATAGGGCTTGGAAATTTGTAGACCTTTATCTCCAGTGGCAGATTATTTAAAAGGCAGGAAAACTGACCAAACAGGTGCAAAGAGAAAGCTTCAGCAATGAAGAGGTGATTCCATATGCTCCTCTGGTATCCCTGAAAGGAAATTCTCTCCCTTGGCTTCTGCTGGCCAGAAAAACACATCACTGTGAGAGCTGACATAATGAAAACATCTTCCTGACATGGTTTCACCTTTGTCTTTCGCTGTGAAACACGGAGCAGTAGCTGCACGCTCAGATCAGGGCAGAGTGTGCGTTAATCACGTTGGGGCAGTGGTCAGCAGCACGTGCTCAACCTCTGGAACGAAAGCCCTTGGGAGCAGCGTGTCAGTAGAGGCTGCTCCTGATGCAGGTTTAAAGTGAGATTATTTCAAGTACAGAGTAAAGATTGAGACTTAGAAATTCAGCAACTGAAAATGGTTGGATAATGTTTAGTGTTTCAAAATATATCATAGCGCTAGGTATTGAGAAGGTGGGGTTTTCTCTTGTTTCTTTCATCTCTGGTGCTGTGGATAAGAGACCGTGTAGAAACAATGGCAGCTTTTTTTACTTTTTAGTTTTTAGTTTTTTAGTTTTGCCTTTGACTTCAGTGGAAGGAACACTGGGCCTTTTGGCAGAGAACAGACTTTAAATCTTGCAAGCAAACATATCACAATTACCTTTCCAAATGGAAAAGTACAGCTTTGCTACTGGACCAGGAACAGCCATGGGTTGTGGGCTGTGCTTTATTTCTTTGATCTATCTTTCTCCAGATATCAAACCAATTGAAGCTGGCTTTAACAACTCCATCCCCCTTGCTTGTACTTCAATTATAAGGGAAATGCTTTTCTCTGTTAAGCTCCTGTCAATTACCATTTAATTTTAAAAATAAAAAATTCAGGGAAAACAGTTGGCAGCCCCCAAATACATGGCCATCAAATTGCTGAAGTAACTAATGTAAAAGACATCTAAAGCTAAGAATCTGTGTTAATCTACTTTTTGATGTGGTTATAGATTGAATAATAATTTATGTTGACCTGCTTTCCCCAATGCCTCATATTTATAAAGATTATAAATAAATTGTGGCTGAGCATAGAAGTAAATTAAGTGTTCAGATGCAGTGACTTTGGAATGTATTTATGGAATTAACTTCCGCTTTGATATACGTGTGCCGATGTTTCATGAACTGTAGGCAGTTCCCCTCCCTACACATTTCTCAGGACGTGACCTCCAATCTCGCAAGTTTATTTTCCTCACAAAATCTTCCTTCCTCATAGCTGCTATGACACCATCCATATAAAGTCTGAAAAACGTTTTCCTCTAGGTTTCTCTCTCTGTAAGGCCAGAGAAAAAAAGCAAAGCTTTTTAGACCTCTTTGCAATGTGCAGAGTCATTTGCTGGGGAAGTTCGTGCTGGTTCCTGTCATGCTGGTGAGTTTTGTGAAGGGGGATGTTTTCCATTATAAACCAGCTTGATGACAGTCATATATGAGCATAAAATCCCTTGTTTTGTTTTTTTTTCCAGAAACCCAATTGCAGCAAAACCAGAACAAGTAGATGGGAGTAGATTTTTGAGATTTTACACACCATAATATTTTGGAATATAGGTTACAAAAGGGACAAAGGTAATGAACACACCCCTGCACAGATCCATGGGCACTTCTCTCTGAACAGGGGGGCTGCCACTTGCTCTTCTCTCCCTTTAAGGAAAGAGGAGGGAACAGGAGGGTATTGCTGTAGGACAATGATGATGGCTTTAAACTGAAGGAGGGTCAGTTCAGGTTTGGTCAAAGGAAGGAATTTTTTACAATGATAAAACACCAGAACAGGTTTCCCAGAGAGGCTGTGGCTGCTGCATCCCTGGAAGTGTCCAAGGCCAGGCTGGATGGGGCATGGAGCACCCTGGGATAGTGGACGGTGTCCCTGCTCATTGCAGGGGGTTGGATGAGATGACTTTTAAAGGTCCCTTCCAACTCACCCTCTTCTATTTTTTGAATCTCTCAGTCGTGGCTGCCGTGGCCTTCTGCCTGATCTATCACAGCTCGCTCGATTTGATGCCCCACTCACTCTGAACCTGGGAATGTGATTCATTTAAACTTTTACAGAGAGATAATAGCAATGTAAATAAATTTTACAGTAACTCATAATGCTTTTAACAGCATCACTGTTGATAGTGTTTTTCTACAAAGTCCCGAGGCGCTTTATACAGCCACACTATTAAAATAGGAAAAGTCATATAATATGGAAGGTGTGTGTAATGACAAAAGGACCTTAATCCTGTGTGAATCTATGAAGTCTAGGTCAGGATCTTATGCATTATTATCTTCAGGCTCAGCTTATAAATGTAGGTGTATGAATAAAATATTTATTGTTGCTTTTGTGAATGTGGGCTAGAACTTAAAAGCAAATTTATTTTCACTAACGATTTCTGTACTAAAACTATTAAATAGGCAGTGATTCATCATAAATTATTTCAAAAATCTCCAGTGCAGAGTTTGAAAGAGGGCTTGCCCTGAAAATTGAAGCAAGATCAGAAGTTTGAGTAACTGTGTGGCCTTAACTGGGTATTACCGTGTGTCTGTGAACGCTCCAGTTCTGCTGTGCCCAGTTGTGTCTGTAACTTCATGCAGCTTTTCTTCTTGGCAGTAGTCAAAGATGCATTTTTTTCTTTAATTTCCAAACCTTTTCAGCTTCTCCCTTTCCGTTCCACATCTGCTCAAGCACGTCCTGTGTTGGTGCCTGAATATGTGATTTAGCTGCCTGCACAAGATCTATCCACAGAATTTTTAATACGTAGCAGGTATTTGACTTACTGTAGTAGATCCTTGATGAAATATGCTGGAATATTGATAGAAAAGAGATAAATCCCATTTGGAAAGGTCAGGCAGAAAAAAGAGTGTTACTTTGAACTCCATCATTTGGCAGATGCAATCTTTGGAAAAGGAAGGAGGGGGACAGGCAAAAAGAATTTAATAGATTAAAGAGATTAGAACTTCTTGGATCAGATGGAGCTGTTTAACTTCTATCAAGGACAGCAGACAAATGGTCTGTAGAGATGTGGAGCCATCAGTCATCAGGTCTAACAAGCTAGCAGAAGGTGGATGAAAACAGACAGACAACCAAATGCAGTGTCTGTCTCCAGAAATGATGCAGCTCAGCCTCAACTGTCAAAAAAAAAAAAAGAAAAGGAAAAAAATAATTAAAATACTCTGAAGTAACTCTCACATTGCAGAGAAATACATAACTGCTGGAGAGGGTTTACTGAGAGCACATCACAGCCAATGAGTCCGATTTCCTTTTATTGCTCCTTTTGTGGCCAGGTGAGGAGCTGGGGGTGCCAGAGGCTGACAGGGCTGTGCTGGGGCCGGCTCATTTGCATGGCAGTCTCACAGCCAGGCAGGGAAATGCTGGAGCTGTGTCTGATGGAGGGTGGGACCGGCTGTATTAATGCACTCAGAGATCTTAGCAAAAGTTCATGTTAAAATGGGGGACAAGTTGTCTTCAAAGACAGAGGTGGGAGTGATGTTGGGTCACAAACTGAGCAAACCAAGGCTTTGACGTGCAAGATTTGCAGTTAACTCCTACAGGTACAAGTAACTGCCCTGGTAAAAGCTTGGCTCAGTGTCTCCTGTTGAGTTTGGGTGCTGCACTTAAAGCAGGATTCAGACCTGCAGCGGGAGTATCAGAGCCTCATGGAACAGATAGATACTGACTGACTGACACAAACCAGAGCTTGGAGGATGGAGGAAGGGAAAGCTGATGGAGGAATCCACAGTTTCTGAAAACTTTTAAGGCTCTTGTAGGAAAGAAGGGTCTAAGCTGTTTTCTGTATTCCAGGTGATAGGGCAGATTGCAAAGAGCATCAACTGCAGCAGAAAAGATTCAGACTAGACAATAAAAAAGTTGTCTGTAAACTGTCTAACGATGCAGATGTTTCTGAGGTGGTCTGTAAAGGGTCATTAGAGAATTTTAATTAGACAAATATTGATCTGGTGCAATTTAAGTTTATATGAGCCTTCCATAAAGCAAGGAGACACCCATGATGACCTTTCTGGGTCCATTCTTTCCCTATTTTTCTGTGATTCTGTTAATTACTTTAGGAGATCATAGTGTACTAACATCATTTTCCTCACATTTTGTTGGAGACTGATAACAAATCTTCCAATTCATCACACTATCCTGCGAGCTGGCAGCGATATCTCTCTGCTAAAGCATTTCCAAAATGCAAAATGAGTAAATAGTCTTTTAATGAAATGTATCCATGAAATGTAGGCCATTTCCTCTCAGAATTGAATTAAACATTACAAGTGATCAATAACTAGATTTCTGCATCTGCTGAAAAGCTCTGCTCTAGAGTTATATGAATAGTTCAGAGTAAGAGAATATGGCTGCTCTTTTATCACTGGGGCTCTGAAAACATCCCGAACCTGCTGGCTATCTTAAAAGATGTGTGACTGGATAGACTGATCCTCTCTTTCAGCTGGAGGCTACTGGGTCAGCCTGAGCTTAACCCCAGAATTATGGGTCGTGCCTTCTACCACCTGCTGCCAGAGACCTCTGCAGAAACTGATGGATCCTGGGCAGATTTCTGAGGCTCTGGCAAGTATTCATCATCCCTTTTAGAGAGGAACAAAAGCACTGAGGCAAAATCGGCAAGAATTAAGGCATGTAATTGAATATTTCAGTACAAAAGCAGCTTGACTTTAGATACCATGAGCCTGCTTTGCTTTGACTTTCTTAGTGGTCTTCCCCAAGCTGGGTTAGAGCTGTGGACGTGTTAAGTGCCTGGGCTGCTCCTTTACACACAAGCAAATCCTCTCAGTCCATAGCTGTCTGCCACTGCTCCCAAGTGCCAACCAATATCCAAACACAAATATCCCTAAACAGGGAAGTGCATCATTTTCTGTAATGAAAAGCTTCTTAAAAAGATAAATCCACCTTGTCTGGTTTGGGGTAGACATTGTGTATCGTATGTGGAAATATTTCCTATTTCAAAGCTGCCTGTTTAATCAGATGAAGCTTTAAAAAGTTCCTTATTTGTTAATTGAGAGTCAGAAATCTGTCTGTGTTAAGGGGAATCTAATATCCATCAATGCCACCAGTAGAGACAGCTATTCCTCCTTTCTTTAGGTTATACATGCTTTTACATTTTCAAATGCTTTTATTGCTGTATTATCCAGATTTTAACACTTACGGATTACTCACTAGCCTCTTCTTCACCCTTTAGTTTCAGTGAGCTGCATGTTCCACTGTAGCACGGATGAGGCCGACTAGGCCGAGGAGCCGAAAGGAGAGCCAAAATGAGAGACCACACAGAGAGAGCAAAAGGAGAGGGCAAAAAGAAAGAGAGGGCAGAACCCTCTGACCTTTATCTATATGTTTTTACAAATCACCGTGGATTGGAGGTAGAAATCACTACCTCTCCATTCCATTGGTCAAAGCATCTATCTATCATATTTCTCCGCCCAGGAGAATGGAATGATAAACAACACGGACAGTTAGCAAAACATAGATAGTTGTCAAGAAACCATGGCCATGTTTACAGCAGAATGTGTGAGAAAGTATCACCGCAAAGAGAAACACTGAGAAACTGCAAAACTCAGGACAACATTCCGCTGTGTAAACCGGGTGTGTTTCATCTACTGCTATTTATGTGATTGATTTCATATTCCATTCCTTGCTGTCAAAGTGGTTGGTTGTTGTGCTAAAAGGCCTCTGTTTCAGTTCTTCCAGCTCCACAATGTGCTTACATCTCAAGCTTTCTCTAAAAGGGGCAGGCGAGGTCAGAGTCACTTGGTGGGGAGGCAAGGACGAAAGGTGTTCAGCGCCGGTGTCTGTGTCCACTTCAGCTTAATGGCAGCGGGGAGATTAACAACTGTGGATGAGTTGCACTCTTGCATTAAAGCAGCTTCAGAGAACTTCATCTTCTCACCCCCTTCCTGCTCACTCAGCGGTGAGCAGGGCACGAGCTCTCGGAGTCCTTTCTGGTCCCATTGAGAGCACTCTGGCTGATGAAGTGTTCCAGACTTCTGTTCATTGTTTCCACCTGACCTGCACAGTTGTCTCCTCGATTGCTCAGTGGCATACACGAGCGGGTTTTAAGCTACCTGACTATTAAGGGCTGTCTATATTTTGCTACAGCGCTTCTTATTTTCATTTCTGTTTTGTCGCCGTTATAACTGGAAGCTGTAATTAACCACGTAGCTCACATGTGTTACCTGTTACCAAGGCAATATTGTCTTTAAATCTGAGGAGGTGGCTTTGCTTTCTTTATATCCCAAGTGCTCCATTCTGGTTTCAGATCTGCACCTGCTTAGCAACAAGGCGTGTTCGAGGGGCCAGCTGTAACCTCAGCTTAAAGTGCAGCTGAGTCGCGCTGTGACTGTCCTTAAAAACACCCCAGCTCAGACTCTAAGCATTTAGCAGTACATCTATATTTTAGAATTACGTTAGACTCTTGGACACCAGCAGGGTTTATTTCTTTCTTAAAAAAGGTCTTTGTTTTGCATACAAAACCAAAGTGTTGGCCTTTGCATGGGGTAACCGAATTGCTACGATTTATGATTAATTGAGTGATCTGTATCTATATTTATATATATATATATATTGCAGTATGTACTGTGTCAGAAATCCCCATTCCTGCTATAGTCCAACTGGCTGAAACATGCAACATGTTTTGCCTGCTGGAGTGTAAAGGAGAGATAAACATGGCTCTCTCATCACCCCCAATATTTTTTTTTAGTGTAGGAATATTCTTTCTTCTCAGTTGCATTGTGTCCATCTGCTGTTTGCTGCCAGGCATCCCAGCACATGCACAGTTATACCAAGTAAGCTGCCCTCCACCTCACCTTATGCTGAAGAGCTATTCTGGCTTCTCCAGTTCTCTACTTTGAGGTCTTTAACTAAACTCCTCTGTGCCAGGGAGAAATTCGGCACAGATGAAAAGCAGACTGTAGAAGGACATAATAATTATACCAGCAGAAAAATGTCAGCAGACTAATGTAGGTCCCCTATAGGGGTTTGAATCATCTTATGAAAAGTGAAGCCATTAAATAAAACAAAATGTTAGAGATTTTGTTGGGAGTGACAGAAGCAGCAAAATGTTCATCCTGCTGTATCTTTGACGTTGGGCAATTTTTGGCTGAGTGAAAACAGCAGGCTATCCTTCTGAGTTAGCAGAGCTCAGATGTATATAAAGGCTTCTTAAGGAGAAAAATGTGAACCATGCCCTGGCAGAAGGACTTGTTGAGTATTTGATTATAAATTTTTTAAAAATAAAATAATCTGCAGCACAGTCCTGGGAACAAATGAGCTCAAAGGCACTGCAGAAGCTTGCCAGGATCATCTGGTCTTTTGCCTTTGAATGCAGGCTCAATTACAAACCCAGAATTACAAGGCCCACCTATGTAGTTTTTTTAATGGGGGAGAAAATAAAATAATCAAGTGCTGGGAAAATACCTAGTGATGTGTGACCCCCCACAGTTCTTACAGAATTAATATTCGTGATTTTACTGTGTTTATCCAAACTTCGTGTTTATAACTACTTATTAATAAGTCTTTTGAAACACTCCTGACATTGCCCGTGTTCCACTGAAGGAGAAATGGAGGCTCTGTTAACAGAATTTCTGTGAATAGGCTCTTGCTATTTGAAGAGGAAAAGACATATTCTTTGACAAGTGTGCAAAGAGGAAAAAAAAATCTGCCTGTGAGTGGGAGTCCAGTTTTCTCCCCTGTATCTCACTGAAAGACTGTAAGAAAGGATTCTTACATTACATCAACCACAAATGACATGAGAATTTTCTTTAAGTTACTTCTGAAGCTGATACCCAGGAGACCTGTTCATGCAGAAGATATTTTTAAATTTTCAAAGAAAAGTCAGACTGTAACTTTTGTTTCATTCTCACAGTTCCTTTTTAATCTGTCCTGTCTCTGCTGGGTCCAGTGTCCTTATAGATGAGCCTTTTCTGTCTCTTTTGTCCCTCCTTCCTAATGGAGTGTTAATTCACTGACAATAATGTCAGTCTTTGATGCTGAGGTCTGCATAAGGCAGGTGTTCCTTCACCCTCTACCAGGTAGCACCAGCTCTCAAAGGGATTTTTCCAGAGAACACAATAGCTTGAGGAGAAACTTCTGCTTGACCCTTCAGAGGATGTACTGTGTGGGCTCTTAAATCAAAGCTGTTAGTGGTGAGGATGTAAAAACTCTTGGAGTGCTAACAGTGCCAGGATATCTTCCAAGACCTGCCATGGCAATAAGGAATTGTTCTTTAGGATGGTTGGAGTAGTTATTTAACCCAGCTGTAATTAAACAGTGGCTGCAAGGGTGCGGTCACGGGGCTGGTGATGGGAGGTGGACAGGATTGATATGAGGAGGGCCAGTGCTGAGTCTGTAACACTGAAACTCCCAGAACAGGAGAAACCAGAGGCCAAATCTGTGGAAAACACAGCCTCCTTTCTCCCTGGAGATTTTCTCCGGCCATTTGGTTGTCTTTGGGAATTGTTTCATTTGTGGGTGTGGTAGAAGCAGTAACGCTTGGGCACAGAAAACCCAAGTTCTGCTCTGGTTTAGTTGACAGCTCTTTACAAGCCTCATGTTGCTGCAAATCTCTTATTTGCAGCATGAGGTGATTTCTGTGTCCTGAACTCCCAGAGTTTAGAGCTGCAGCATCTTTGCTGGCAGTGACTAATGCAGGAGCCAGAAAGCACCAGTTGGTTTGAGAATCCCACAATCAGCCCGAGTCTCATCTCAGCCACACTTGCGTCATCAAGTAGAATTCCACTTAAACAAATGGCTTTTTTCTGGGTCTTATACAATGGAATTGAAATCCGGTTCTGTCTCAAAGCATACAGATCTGACATGAAAAAAAAGCAAAGAGCCAAAACAACATATTTTTAAATTAAGCAAAAGATGTAACGTGGGTAACAAGTGCTATCACCAGCTCCTTGATGACAAGATGTGGCATTTTAAAGACGAACTTTACCAGCATCATAACTGACTTGAAACCATACCCTTGAACAAGACTAAACCTGAAAACCAACAGCTCAGAGTGGCCTTATCTGTTCTTTCTTTTTGAAGGGAGGCTCAAGTGACATAAAGACCTTGTGGTTTTGGTTGTCTGCTCAGGGATGTGACAGCTTCAAGTATCTTCCAGTTCCCATAAAAATAACTGAGAATAATGTGTGTGGTGCTTGGATGCATGGCCTGGGTAGGACCCTGCTGCAAGAGCAGCTCAGCAACGCAGGAGAGTGAAACAGATTTTCCTGTGCCTCGGCTGAAAGGTGTTCCAATTACAAACTACATTTAGCAGAATACAGCTAAATAAAAATTTCCTACGTCACACACTGCAGCTAGATATATTCCTGAAGCACTTTAAATTAAAAAGCCTTTACGATTCTAAACAACCCATATGTCTGTCAAAGCTGTCATTGTGCTGCAGCAAGTAAAGAAAACAAAACTTAATTTGTGATGAAGCTTCCCCTGGCTGAAAGCACAAGTCTTCCCCCTGCTCTGCTCACAACTGCAGCTCGCTCTCTCTGACTCCCTGTAAAATGCTTTGCATTTCCTTTTGAATCACGTCAAGTTAATTTTATGGCAAACAATCTCTGTTTTCTGAAACACAGGGAAGAAATATAATTATTGCTGGGTGGAGGGTGAAGGAGAGTTGGAAGCAAACTGAGCAGGATGCTGGTAATTGTTTTTGGGCAGCAGTGCTGAGAAAACTCCAGCCACCTAAGCAAAAAATATCTCAAAAATGTAATTAATTATAAATGGGCAGCTTTGTAGTATAATTCCAAGATCAGAAGGAGAAAGCAACATCCTACTATGAAAAATAATTTTAAAAACCCAAAAAACAAACATTACTCAGCAGACGATTTTTTTGTAAATAATCCACTGTTTGGTTCATTATGGGATGTAACTGAAGAGATGTTCCCTTGCTTTAGTTTTCAAATTTTTTGAAGGGACAAGGTGAGATTTTAGGATGTCTAACTTTGCCCTCATTCTGTTCCTGCTGTGATCAGTGGGGAGTTTGTCACAGGGACAATCTGTCGAGGCCAAATCAACGCCTTGGCAGCTCTTGCCAAAGGTGTGATGCTCACATCAAGGTGCCATTCTTGCTCCTGTAAATGCACCTATCCAGCCAGCTCAGCTCTGCGTGCCTGCACGGAGGCAACACATGGCTCAGGACGCACTGAAATACCCACTCCACTTCCTCTGCTCGGGGGAACTGGTTTTGAACTTGTTTGTTGTGGTGTTTCTCATGTACAATTGTTTTCAATTACTTTTGATGTAAGTGGCACTACAGGCAAGCGAGGCTGGCAAGGTCTGGTCTTCACTGCAAACATTTCACACTTGTAATCATCTAAATTGCCTTGTGAAATTGTTCATTAGATAAAAATTAATAAATCCTATAAATGAAATCCAACGCACCGTTAGGCTGTTGACATTAAATCTGGCATAAAAACAGTTGTAAATGAAGTCGTCTGTGTACACATTGATTTGGGGCCAAACCTTGAGGTCCTTGAACAATTTTTAAACCACTGTTTATTCTGGAAAGTCTGTTGGATGGGAGTGAAAACAGTGGCCTAAGTTGTAGCTCCAAGAGCTGTTTGTGAAGATTTAATTTTTATATGAAAACGTCCCCCAGCTGCATGCGGGGTCCAGGGTCCTGAGAAGAATGGACTTCTCCATTCCCCTGATTCTGACTACCCCAAAAAATTAATGTGTAAAATAGATCTATTAGAGAGATTTCTGTGCAAAGCTTCATGTCTGGGACCTTGCAGACTCAGGGTTTGGGGGGTGATGTGGCACTAAGACCAACTGATTGTGCAAAATTAGTGGATAGCAGCCAGCACTGTAATTATTTCTTGTTTTCCCATTTGGGAAAGCCAGAGGATTCAGGTTTGCAATGCAGGTCACCACTGGCTGTGTTTTTCCCCATCAAATATTGCCAGTTTTTATGTACGTATGTTGTAATAGACCCTGGGGTTGCCTCAAGCTGTAGTTTGATGAGAAAGACAGGGAACTAAACTAAAGGTATTTATTTAATTGGAATAGTAATGAGAGGGAAATACTTTTCTCATTCATTACAGGATGAAACCCAAATAACGCTTTTCAAATCGATGGAGCTACTTCACAATCATATCAACAGCTCTGGAAACTGAGCTGAGCCTCAAGCTTTGGGGTTTTGTAGTCACTGTAGGGAAAAAAAAAACGGCTGTGAGTTGTCTTGGATGAATTAAAAAAAGGTTAGAAAATGAGTGATTCTGTAAACATAATTTTAGTCTATCGACAGATGGGAGAAATGGAGAACAGGTTGTAAAAGTATAAGCTCAAGCATTATTAATATTGTACTGTTGCTGAGCCAACTTGTAGAGGAACTGAAAAAAACATCCCATTGGTTAAGTAATCACTACACATATGCTTTTGGAGATTAATACTTGGAGTTTTCAAAGCTTTTATATGTGTCAGTTCTGCTAAAAGGATGAAACTGCAAAAACACGCTGGTAGCAAGTGTAAAGCGTTAATAGTGATGTCAGATGCACTTTAAGGATAATCACGACTCCTTTACATCCGGTAGACCTCGTAGTCTCAGATATGGAAATCAGACTTTTGACAACCAAAAATGTTTGAGAAAGTGGGAAAAGACCAAAGAATGTTGTATAATATTTTTAACTCTGGTAGCTATTCTGTGCTTTGGTTTGGAGTGTTCTGTTCTGTGCTACACACAGGCCCTACTAGGGGTCTTTAAATCCGGTTGCATAATCCCTGTGGCTTCATCCCTTTCCTATCATGGTGACTCAATTTTTAGGGACACTATTTTTATTTTTTTTTTTAAGTAATAGCACTGCTTTATTCTAGGAGAGTATTAAAATATTTCAATAATCACAAATAGATGGAACTTAGAGTCCTCAAAGCACCCCCTTAGAAGTTTTATCAAATTCATATTTGGGGTAATAACCTTGAGATTTATGTACATCTGCATAATTTAGCCAGGTGTTTAATTCTAATAGAGTTTGGATGTGTGGGAAGATGTGCAGACAGAAACCAAAGTTTTCTATCCATGAGTTCCTGTGTGGTTTTGGAACACCTTTATTTCATGTTACAGTCACTGATGGGCAGCTGAACTTTTTTATCATTGATGGAGAAGGGAAAAAAGCTTAGCAGTTTGAGTTTTAAGATATGTGATTTAAGAATCAGGATGCAAGAGAAGGTTTATTTTGAGCGAGATCAAATTTGGCCTTGATTTAAGTTTGTTTATTGACAAACTTGAGTCCTTTGTGAGAACCAGATGGGGAAATCACCAACACCTCACAGGCTCGTGCCCCCTGCTTGAACACCCAGGGTGTCAAGCTGTGCTTGTAGAGATTTGTCAGATGAGAACACATTTAATAGTTTCACTAAATCTAAATGCATTAAAATGTACCAGGAAAACCCCAGGGCCTTATTTTGATGTTTTGGTTGTTAATGATCAGTGCTGACTGGGACCATGCAGGAAACTCTGTCTGGCTACAGAGGTGCCTGTGATTGTGATGGGAACTGGGTCAAAATTACTGGCTTTTAAAAATCCCCTGAGGTGTCTCTTTGTCTTGCTGGCAAGATATTCAGCTGTGAGGTTTGTTTCTGGGTAGCTGGACGCAATGCCTGAAACCTGTACTGGGAGACGGCACAGTCCTGATTACACAGGCGGCAAACCAGGCCCACAAGAAGCCTTTTAATTTTTTTTTTCCTTACTGTACCTAAAATTTCATAAGGAAATTTAACTCTGTGATGCAGCTGACCTAAGGGACAACACTGTTTTCTAATATGATTGTGGGTTGCATGGGTCTAAAGAGTCATATCTCATATGTGAATGTGTCCACTTTGAACCCCAAGATTTATATGGGAAGCAAGACCAGTTGCTAGATCAGTGAATTAAGGTAAAAAAGACAAATCAGCTCAGGAAGTCCCATGATCTCAGCACTAGCATATTTGCAATTTCTTTATTTTAATCCTTCCATTTATTATTTTCCTAGTGTTCAGTAAAGGCCCCTTCACACCCACAGAAGGAAGAAAATGTTCTCTCACTGTTAAAACAGTGGTCACTGGAATATCTTTTTATAGCATGTCCAATGTATTCCATTCTATTTGTAGAACAATATTTCAATGGCTATTTGAAATTCCTTGTACGCTTGCTCAAGCTGTTAATTTAATTCTTGACAACATCTTTGATATTAAAAATAATCTCAGAATGGATTAAAATAACTCAAATAAGATTTTTAATTTTCTGCTCTAGTAATATATAAATTTCTTAAAATTTTAACACCTCAATATTTCAACCATTCTATTACTCTAGATGGATCTTTGATTCTGTTCAAGGGGAAAAAAAAACCATTGAATATCTTTGGAATCACACCTGCTTCTACCAGAATCATGATAAGATTTGTTTTAGAGATTAGTAAGCAGTATTCAAAGAAGGTGAAAGAAGAAAAGGGAAAATGAAAAGTGAAGTTTAAGCCCTTCAACAACCTGTTGGGCATTGTTTCTGAGATAAGTTGTCTCTCACTCTTCCATAATTTACTGTCAGGAGGCCTTCAGCTGCTCAGCACCCTTGAAAATCAAACCATTTTCAGAGTTCAAAGTCTGAAGTTGCACTCCCTTTAATATATTTGCTAATAGCTTATTGATATTTCATATGCATAATTATATATCTCCTATTAATGAAACTCCTACTGTTATGAAACTTTAAGCTACTGTCTTGTAGTGAATAAGTAATTAATCCAAAAAGAAAGGATAAAGGTCAAAACTCCTGGGCATCTACATTTTGCTTTCTGTCTAAAGGCTGTGGATGAGGACATGAATTTGGGAGCTAAGCAAGCTGACAGTTCCTTTTCAAAGTCATCCTTTCTGCAATTCATTTCCAGCCTTTTCAGTCTCCCTTGGACAGTCACAAAAGACAGCTTTATTATGCAGTTCCCCTATTTTTGTACATATCATTTTCTGTTTCTCGTGTTTAGGGCACCTTCATTTCCTCTGTCTCACAGAGGCAGAGATGATTGCATTAAGTGTGGAAGTCTCTTTTTACTTTTGGTCAGTAAACCATAGAATTATTTCCCATTATTCTTCATAAATTTTGGTGGGGTGGTTCTGGTTGAGTGTTAATGTGGCAAGACCCACGTGGTAACAAAGAACTACTATGACAAGCTGGGGAAGGGTAAACTTGTATTAATAAAGTGACTTTATGTTGTCCTTGGGAGATGTATTAGGTGCTTGCTGCCTTACAGCATCATCCCTTCCAGATAAATCCCCAGCAAAAGATGTAGGAGTTAAAAGAGCCTGGAATATGTTTTCAATCCTGTTTAATCAGTGCAAGTAAAGGGAAGGTATTAGAAATACCCCTGAGGCTAATCCTGACAAATCACCCCCGTTCTGAACGGTAGAACTGATATGTGAGGCCGTGTTCCATTCGAGTTTCCGCCCGCAGCAGAACCCGAGCGAGCCCGAAGCTGCCAGCCTCGCACAGAGACTTTGTGAACTCGCTCATCTGGTGCCCATTTCAAAGCTCTTAAGGAATTCAGGCATCGCAGCGGTGGGGATTATGTGGATAATTTATTGGCCAGAAGGTTAAATCTGCTCCTCAAGATGGGAATGCCAAATTAATGATCACTTCAGAAATGTATTTGACACCTTCCAGACACTCAGAGCTGTCCCCTACCCCTGCCTTCCTGTCCCCTTTGTCTGCCCCAGTGCAGGGCCTCTCCTGCTGCCAGTGCTGGGACTGAGGTGAAGGGCTGATGTCCCGTTTCCCCAGGCTGAAACAACCACACAGATTCCCAGCTGATGGAACAGCTGCTCCCAGCTCTGTCCTTGCTCTCTGTAGCTCCTCTCTCCTCACAACATCCATGGCTCCACGTAGGTGTGCGGAAAAACGTGCTCAGCTATGTTTGTGGTGCACATGTGGGGTAGCGCTGCCTTTCCCAGAGACTCTCCGGGGTGTACCAGAGGTGCTGCTGCTGCCAATCCATTTTTGGGGCTTGTTCTGCTCCTCCCAGTGCCACACAGCAGATGGGAGCGCCTGCCCGTGCTGTCATAGCCCTTCAGCAGCAGCTAAAGATGAGATTGCACATTCCAAAGGCACAAACGTTGCTCCAGAGGATAAATCAAGGTCTTGTTTAATTTGAAAACAGAAACAAACCAAATATTTTCATGCACTGGACTTTGGGAAGAATATTCTGGGTTGGAACCCTGTTAGTCACACTACCTGAGGACTTCAAAACTGCATCAGGTTTGACAAACAGGTGCTGTCTTTGGAATCTCTGCAGGATTTCCAGATGGCTCTGCATCCAACGTGGCCATTAAGGAATAAAACTGCTCTTCCACTTGCACCAATTTCTCAGGAGGGGTATTTGGCTTTTACTGTAAACATGTGTCTCATACAAGAATTGCGAAGACTCTTTCCTGGACTCAGCCTTAAATTAATCCTTGATTTTTAAAGGACTTTTTTTCTTCTCTTGTTGGAGAAAAAGGTGTTAAGAGAGTTTAATGCCCTTCACCTTCAGCCCTCAAAATTCAACCATACACAATTGCTGGGAAGTGATTTTGATTTCCTTACTGGAAAATAGTGTGTGAAACAGTCCTTCACAAGGACATGTTTTCCAGTCAAGGAAGCCTTAAAAAGTTTACTCCTTGCCTTCCTGATTCTTCCCACCCTTCCACTTTGCCCAGGAAGACTTTACTGCACCTCTTGCCTCCCCCTCTCCTTGTTCTGCCTCCTCTGCATTTGTGCTTAAGACATGTTTTGAATCTCATCCTTCCCCTTGAAGTTCTTCCACGTCCGTCTGCTTGCACATCCCTGATAACCTCTTCCACGCACCTTGTGAGGGATAAAACAAGTTCTAAATCCCACTGCCTGTTCAGGATGTGTGATCGCCCAAGGGAGCTGGGATGTCTGTTTCCCTTGGGCTTTTCCTGCCCGAGTTGGACGGACCCATATTTTGTCTCCATCACTCAGGGTTCCATTTCGTGATTCCCAATTTGTCAAGGGGAAGAAAACCCCAAACACCTGATTTTCATTTGTTGAAATATGGAAATAATATTGCTATAAGCCACTAGTAGTTGAGATGCCTGAGAACTTTTTATTTTCTTTTCCCTCTCTGGTCTGCCTGCAAGCTTGGAAAGGGCTCACAGGAGAGAGTTGTTACGGTGCTGTAAACTGGAGCTTGCCCTAGTAACCTGGTGATCTACTGACACAACTTGTTCCCAGGGAGCTTGTTTTTAAATTACAAAAATATTTTTAAAAATCATAGAATAACTTCTGGAAAACAAGACTGACCAATTCTGATTTAGCTTTCGCTATGCCTTCAGTGTGTAATTTGCTCCCTCTCCAGCCCCTGGTGCCTCTGTTTACATCCCTGGACTGTATATTGCTGTTTGCCTAATGAAATGCTGCTCTAGAAGATTTATGGGTGCACATTAATAGAATAATTAAAGGTCTTGGAAAGTCTCCGATGAAATCTGTACCAGGTCAGGAGGGAAAGATGAGAGAGGGGGGAAGTGAGAGATGGGAGGTGATGTGCCTGCACCCACGGCCTGCTGGGTGCCCTGTCAGGTTGGGGTGAGGGGTGTGGGCATGGGAGGGAGCCAGGGAGGGCAGCCCCGCTCGGAACAGCCTCCTGGGGAGTGTTTGCACCCAGGGGTGGGAGCCCAGCGGCAGCAGCGCCCGTCTGACCTTTCCTAACGCCTGGGCTGCCCTGGGGACCGCAGGGGGCTTGGCAGGGAGGGAGATGGGAAGGGAGGGAAGCACATGGGAAGGGAAGGAGGGACATTGCAAGGGAGGGAGGGGTGGGAGAAGAAGCGGAGCCCCCTCAGCGTGGGGCGCTGAGCGCGTCCGGCTGCGGCCGCAGGAGCGCGAACCCCCCCGCACCTGAGCGGGGCGAACTTTGCGCGGCCGCTCCGCGCCCCCGGCGGGGCNTTTTTTCCTTCAAAATCTCCCTGGGAATTTTGATTTGCAGGGTTTTTTCTCCTCTCTCTCTCTCTCTCTCTCCTTCCTGCTGAGGATACGTTTTGCGTGCCAAGTTTGTAGTGACACCTCTCAGATTCCCCCGCTCCCGGTTTTTTGGATCTATTACAGTGCCCGGTCGTATATAGACATACTGTATTTTTTTTGCCTTTTTCTTTTTTTTTTTTTTAATTTTTACAAGAAAATGGGAATTCTTTGGGAAGCTAATGGATGCTGAGGAGGACGATCCTAAAAAAATCTCCTTTTAATCTCTAAATGAGGTGTACGAAGAAATTCTTAAATTCTACCATCAATTTAGCTCCATGTTACGCACCTCGAAGTATTTATGATTGCAGAGCAGGTGCAAACAAGGATTAGGAATAAGGTAAGGGAGCTATTTCTGTCTTTGAGGCAGCAGCATTTGCTCAGGGTTATCAGCAGCTTTTCTTTTTTTTTTCCTCCATAGAATCTGAGCTGATTTATTTGCATTTTCGGTGCTGTTCTCCCGTCCTTCCGAGTCATTTCTAATACGTCTGCCTGCTTTCCATCACTAACACGTACATCCCTTCTCCCTGGCTGCTCAGGATTTGGGACTTTCTTGACTGTGCACATGTTTCGGCTGTTATTTGGTAACTGCTTAAAACCACCAATCCTCTGTTTAAAATTATGTTTTACCTTGCACTTTCTCTACCCAGCAGGATTCCTGAAAAAAAAAAACCCTACCAAAGCCATAGAAAATTGCAACACAAAAGCTTTTTTTTTTAAGATTTGCCTTTAAAAAGGAGAGAGAAGTAGTTAAAATTCCCCGAGGGAAAACCGGGGCGGGAGGGGGGTGGTATATAAAAATCAGGTTCTCCCTCGAAAAGCAAACGAAGTCCCCTCCCTGTTCCCTCCCCCTCGCCGGCAGCTCCCCAGGGCTGAGCCCGATGTCTGGCCATGCCGGGGCTCCCCGGGGCCGTGGGATGCAAGGGGGGAGCGATTCCTGCTGGGAAGGAGGGAAGGATCCCCTGCTGCCCTCCGGGATGCTGCAGGCTGCTCTCCGTCAGCACGCTTTGCTAATTTTTGTTTTATCAGCTCCATTTAGGGATATAAATGGCACGGGCAAGGATATCAATTACCAGCTAACGGCGGCGGTAGCCCGTGGTTTATGGGATTTAATGATTTCTCTTGTTTTGAAAAAGCTCTTGTGACGCTAACAATAAAGAACTCCATAAATCATCGGAATGAATTGTGTTCCAGCGGAGGCAGTTTTTAGTCTTTTGCTGGGTATCTCCTTGTCCCGATAATTAACTGCATTAGCAGTTGTGAACGTGTTGGTGCTAATAAAGGTGCCATTACTAAAAAGTGTCTTTCTTGGTATGGGTCCCGTGTTTGGGGAACTCCCTCGGAGTGCCCTAGCTGTGGATGGCTGCTGTCCTCTCCTCGGGAATCGCATCAGCTGACTGGGAAGTGAGTGTGGTGCGCGAGTGTTCCTGTCCCTGTCCCTGTTCCTGTCCCTGTTCCTGTCCCTGTTCCTGTACCTGGGTGAGGAGGTGACACCTTCCCTGGCACTGGAAAGAGTGAAACCCCACCAAACAGGCTGCTTCAGTCCCTTGGGCTGGTAGCGGGAGGTAATCATCACTCAGGCCTTCTGATGACATGTTTTGATTAAAAGACAGGCAAATGAGGTTTGTTCTTTCTTTTCTTTTTTTTTTTTTTTTTTTTTTTAATCTTGATGATTTTATCATTAGCTTTTTAAACCCTCTTAAAAAACAAGCAGGAGCTGTGGAGTTCAGTCTTTCAGCAGAGCAGAGCAGTGCTCCTGCAGCGCTGTGAGGAGAGCTCCTCTTTCATGTTATCCTTTTCTGTTGCTTTATTTCCACCTTCTTCTGCTTTCATGAGCAGATCTTTTTCCAGCCGTTATTTACAGCCAAGCTGTACTGAAAAGGCTGGAATGAAATAAGGGTGATCTCCTTATGAAGGGAAATGTGCTGTGAGGGAAGGACTCAAGCTTGGCTGTTGTAACAGAATTTTTAAGCCCAGGGTTTATATTTACTTGAGTTCTCTTTCCCCTGTCTTTAACCTGGACTGCAACTGGTGACGCAGAGCCCTCTGTAATTACGTTTATCACTACGTGGCTCACTGTGTTCACTCAGAGACCCATTTAATGCTGCCCATGAATCCTTCACGGTGCAAAAAATGTTAATCAAAGGTTGAACAGGTGCTGGTTCAGTTCACCACTCGTTTGGGTCAATAGTTGCTGAACATAATACCCTTATACAGATATGCTGAGTCCGTCAGAAATTGTTGCCATGGTTTTATTTTGTTCACTCTGGTAAGATTGAACTTCTTGAGGCTGCTGAGTAGGCATTTGAGTAAAGTTAATGGAACCAAATCTGAGAAGTTATTTCATGAAATGTATGTAGATTTTAGTGCTTTCTCGGAGCCCCTCTGAATGGAGTGTTTTATTACCATGAAATAGTTCAGAGATGCTGAGTTCAATCCTACTCTCCTTATTCAAGCAAAAATTTTCATAGCCTTCCTGAATCTATACATAAAGATGTTTTCAATAAGAATTTCTGACTGTGCAATCGGGCAATTTAGATGGTAACTTTGATGCCAGTGTTCCTTATTTAAAGTTAATTTCTCAGGGTTAGAAAGTTTGCTGTTTATCTCCGTCAGCTGGAAAGGGTCAGGGAGTGTTTCCTGTGGTGTCATTGGTACAGTCCCTGTCATTCCCTCTTTGCCAAGGAACAGCCACTCAATGAGAACAGACTTGCATTTGAGCTTTTAAAATGTCTTTCCTCTGAGCATCAGGAACATTTAGAGAATGGAATTGGTGACTCACTAGACTGGTTGTCTGCATCCCCTGTTACTCCTCATTATCGTTTGTATCGTGTGTGCATTTGAGCATAATCTGGTTCTTCAATTGATGGGTCATTGCTTGAATAAGTTCTTTGTTTATTTTCCTGTTTGCTTTTCTGTTTGAACGTTTGTCCCCCTACACTGTAATAATGATAATTCCTCAATCAACAGTGAGTTGCAAGCAAATGCTCGAGTTCATGGGTCAACAGTGATTCGTGACTGTTGGATCCTATTGCTGATCCAGGTGTACGGTAAATTAAATCTGCAACCATCATTCTGGTAGAGGTACCATACACTTTGTGTTTAGTTCTTGCTGTTAAATTAGCCTTGGGATTCTTTTTTTTCAGATGATAAACAGTATTTACAGAACTCTTGTATTTTAATCCACAGGATGAAAGTCCCTAATTTTGCAATGGAAAACCAGAGTCTTCCAAAGAAATCCATTTATTGTACCCAAGTCCATGCAGTTCCTAACAGCACAGTTTGATCCCACTTCAATTTTTACTTGAAATCTCATTGTGCTTTTCAGGAGTGAGGAGCTACCAATATCCTGATTATTTCTGATGGAAAGAAATGGGAGTAATCTGATATTGTGCAGTGGTTCAGTAGTCAGTGTAAGTAGTGGATCTGAGGCCTTTGTTGTTCTGCTCCAGGCTGTAGCCACCAGATGGGTATGAAACTTCTTCAAAAGTTCCAAATGTTTTTGAGGAAAAAGAATGAATGCGTAGAGAAATAAAGTGTTTGATACCTGGCAGAAATAAGCTTCACTGAAAGAAACAGAAGTGTGCTTAACAACATTTACCTACTTTCGGTAGTGGTTTTACAAGTTCCATGAGTGCTGTGAGATGTCAAACGCTCATTTAGGGGTTGTGGAGATGCTGGGCCACCTGCCTGGCCTCAGCCAAAGACCTCCAGGTGGGATCCCGCCGCTCTGTGGAGCGGTGGGATGCTCTGGGGGTCACCAGCCTGGCCTCAGCCAGAGACCTCCAGGTGATGAGCCGTCCCCTCTGTGGAGCAGTGGGACACTTGGGGCACTGCCCAGCCAGACCCTTCAGCCCGGGTGTCCTGCTGCCCTTGTGATCCACGCTGTGCTGAGTGTTCCACCTGCAGGGGCAGGAGCTGCAGAGTGCCCACGTGGGATACGGGGCCGGATTCTGGTACTTCTGCACCCCCACAGTCCCCTCACAGTCAGCATAATGGGCTCAGTTAGGCACACTGAAGTTGTGACTCTTCCATGTGGTGTTCATGTCACTTTAGAAATGCCAGAACTGCTGAAAGCTGCTTTCCCAGAGGTTTATGTCTGCTAGAGTCAAGCCCTTCCCCAGTTAAAACACTGATGAATGCTTTCTCTCGTTCTCATGCCCAGTGATGTGTTGCCGTTGTTCTTTTTTTTCTTTACGAGAAGGTGACTGAAGCACTCAGAGTCTTGCAGAGCTCCTCGTACCTGTTCTGTCACTTCCTGCCAGCAAATTTGCATGTTCCTCAGATAGTGTGGAGTGAATCACCAGCTGATTAAGAAGTGCAGAAGTGCACACAAAGCCTGGTTGTGCACGTCTTGCTGAGTTAGAAACCCAGACTAAAACTGCAGCCTTGCACAGGACATGCATTTCCTCATGTCACAAGTAGGAAAACTCTGTTGCACTCATATCAAAGCTTCTCATGCACAGGATAAGAGTTTGCTGCTGCTGACAGCTGCAGAGATTTCTCCTGGGCTCCATGTGATGGTAGTCCAAGCTTGAAGTTCAACATCTGCCTGTGGTGGTCCTTGTAGGGGAGAGGAGTAATTGCCAGAAATCTGCTGTATATCCAGTTAAGGCTGGGATTTTGCATAAATAGTATTAAAGTTTCACAAGAGACCAGTTTTAGTTATGGAAGAGACCAGGTTGTTGTGATCCCAGATGCGAGGTTGATTTCTGCAGCTTTCTAGGAAACAGCAATACCTGTGCATGAGTCCTGTGGGCTGCAGAACTTTTTGCAAAGTCAGGAAGAAGAAAGAAATTATTTGAAGCCTTTCTAGGTTTTTGAGCATGCGTCTACCTCAAGGTGTGTTTCCAAAATGAAATTTTGTAGTTTTATCAAGGTGAACAAGTCCCTTGACTGTGGTTTGGGGGAGGTTTTCAGATCTATTTTCCTGGTGGAGGAAGGGGGTGGTCAGGTCACCTGCATGGTAGGAAGAGGAGGATGGGAAAGATGAGGGGACTGAAGGTAGGGAGAATGGAGATAGAAAGAAGAGGCGCTGGGAAAGATGGTACGTTGAATTTTGTAATGATAAATTGCAAATAATTGAGCATAATGGTAGGAACTGGTCTAAGGTCTATGGTTAATCAGCTTACTAACTTCATATACTGTGAGAGTGCCAACTTCAGATACTATGTAGAGGAAGAAACTCTGGGAAGGAAAGCATTTCTGTCTGTGAATTCCAGTAAAATAATATCAACCCAACTGTGTTTTCCAGAGCCTTAGTAATAGAATTGCAATTAGCATAAAATTTCCAAGGACTGGGATAAAGAAATACCAGATGCATTTATTTATTTATTTAGGATTTGATCCGTTTCCTATCCAGAGGAACTTTATTATTCACAGGAAGGAAAAGAGGGAGAGTGAATCGTTCCTCTGAAGTGGATGGGAGACCTTCTGTCCCAGTTGCTGTAAAGCAGCACAGGGGGTTCCTGAATTTTGAAATATAAATTTGAAGTGGAAATTTTGTTAATATTTTTTAAAGTTATTTTCCAGCACTCAGTATGGTGGAAGTTTCTCTTAAGGAAGTAGGGATATACTTACAGGTATTTAACTTTGACTCCTGCCTTTTGTTTTACTCAGCAACTATTCAGAATTGGCTTATCTGTTATTTCTGATAAAACATCACCTCTGGCTGAGACATATTTGAATTACGTCTCAAATTATTAATTTGTTAAAAAATAAATTTATTAAAAAAAAACCCCAACCCAAACTCTTGAACTCAGAAAAATTTGGACTGGTGCCAATTAAGCACATTTATTGGACAATTAAGATTAAAAGCAGATGAAGTTTTACTGAAAGACACAGCCAGGTAGCAACTTATATTGCAGTAAAATGGAAATTAGATGTTACTGAGTTATAGATGAGCTGATTTCTGAGGTTTTATTAATTATTGTTTGTATTCCTTGCACAACCAGGAAGTTCAGCCAAAATCATCACCTTCTTGGGCAAGATGATGCACAAGAAGGTGATGTAATATAAATCTTGTGTTCCAAGGAATTTAGGCTTCCCTCTGAGTTCTTCTCGCAGGATTTACCACAGTTGCAGAATTTGGGTGTTCACAATGTGGGAAAGCACCGTAAATTGTGGGAGAACTGGAATATCGTGTGAAAGTAGAGTGGTCAGAAAGATAAATTCAGTGTGCTCAGGGAAATAAACATCTGGAGGCACTTCTAAAAAAGAGAATCATCAACCATTTGAGAACTTTTCTCACCTTTGGTAGGCTCAGTTAGAGCATGTGCAATTATATAGAGATAAATATGTGCACTGGGCTTTATGGTAATGCAGAAACACAACAGAAATGTGTGGTCTGATTCAAACTCCAGTGTGAATATACAGAGAGTGCAGCACGATTATTGGAGATATGTACAACAAAAGATGCAAATATGCATGGAGAAATAGCATTTCATGTAACCACACGGTGACTCTGTCAATTTTTGTGTCTTTAAGGAGTTAATGGGAAATGCACGGTTAACGCTACTTTTCTCTGCTATTTAATCTGTTTGTTCTCAAAGAATTCCAAATATGAGAATGTAGATTGACTTTTAGCCCATATTTGGGACATTTTAGCCTATGTAGAGACCATTTGGCAAGTGAAGGTCTTAGCACAGATTGACCAGTACTGAATTACAAACATAATTTAAAGAGGCCATTAGGAAGCAGATATTTTCTGTTGTTTTGGAACATATGCTGCAAGTAACATTTAGAGCAATTTTTCGAGTATCTAGACCCTACTGATATCATTGCCCTTTGTTCACATCCAGCATTTTGCACTCTTGCAACTCTTCATGCTTTTGAAGCTTGTTGCTGAGTCTAAACTTGACTCTAAACTTTCTATATTTTACTAAGTTTACTAGAATAATTAGGAACAAGGTCATTACCTGAACATAAATTTTGTAGGACTTGGAGCCTTAATGATGGAGAAGAGCTTAAAGGGTGCCACAGCTTTCCTTTTTGCCTGTTTAACAACATTTTTCATCGCCCTCATTCTTGTCTCCATTTTTTTCATCATTTTTGCCCTATTTTTCCCTCTTTATCACAGCCAGCTCACCCGAAGGGTGAGGAGGCTTTGCTTTCCCTGTTTTGCACCCATTTTCTTGGGCTGAGATGCAGCAGCTGTGCTGTGCCAGATTTCTGCAGCAGCCCCATGTCCAAGGCTTCCGCTGCTGCACGGCCACGAGAAAGAAACTCTGGGAGCACTTTCACTCTCCTTCCTTGGCTTGGCACTTCCATTAAAATGAATTCCAGCACACAATCCATTTTGTTTTCCCATCCATAAATTGAACTCCTAGCCTGAGATGCTGTGAGGATTAATGAATGCTTGGAAAGCTCACTGCAGATGGAAAAAAACCCAGTGCTGCCTCTTGGAATCCTTATGTACAACACCACATAGTTCAATAGTTGGGGGAATTTGTATTGAGGCTCTGGTGGAGAAATAAGAAAATATTAAACCTATTAATGGGGGAGCCACAGGTCTGCCTTCGTTTGGCATCTCTGTGGTTCAGACACCAGCAGTGCACAGAATGACCCCTCTTGTGAGCCTGCCCCTTGGTAAAGATCTCGGAAAATGAGGAGAGTTTGGTGTGGGGAAATTGTGTTGGACCCCAATGGATGCTCTCCAGCTCTCATGAAGCAGCAGTGTTTAATTATTTTCAAGCATATTTCTTCCAAAATAACAAAGCACCCCTATGTATGTGGGTCTGACCATTCATAAAATTATTATTTCTTAAAAAAATAATTTTATTCTAAACCTAAATTATATTTGTGGAAACAATCAGCATTTGTGATAAGTTAGAATCCAGTTAGGTTTTTTTAATGCTTTGTTAAAAAGTATTTAAAATTTCATTTTCTCCTTGGACATAAACATATTTCCCTGAGAATTATAACCCCAGAGGTAGAACTTTACATGCATAATTTTTTCACGTTTTAGAAATAGCTCTAAATAATTAGGAAAATGCAATGAAAATTGTGGCACAACTTTAACTACCACAGAACTGTGACAACATCTGTGATGCCAACTATTGCATCTCTTCTCCACATTTGATGTAGGGTCAGAAATTCAGAGAAGTACTAATGCAGTACCACAGTGGCTTAGTTTCACAGAGAGTGAAAATTCCAGTAGAACTCAAAAAATATGTAAACACCACGATGTGTAACTCTAAGCACAAAAAGCTGTGCTTGGGATAAGTGCAGAAAGCTACTTGACATTTGGCTGATAATATGCTTGAGCTCCTGTCTCACTTTAATTCAAAAAATATTTGATATTTCAAATATTCAAGCTGGTTCTTAGTCGAAGCAGTGGGTTATGTTTAAATGCTAACAAGTCCTGTCTTACTTTTGGTTTTGAGACGTCACGTGATACCAGAGTGAGCGGTGTGGTGCTTTCAGGGCTGTCTCTGAGGACAATTTCACTGCTGAGCTAAACCTAGGCATGAAAATAAATAATTTTGCAGATTATCAAGCCAGTCTGGCATAACGCTGAGTTTGAACAATCCGATTCCAAACTGAAATGCTGAGAGTCTGTAAAACCTGGAGAGCCTCGGTGGTGTCAGCACCAGAGGGAGCCGCTTGCCCAGCTCTTGGCCATGTCAAGCTCAAAGGAAAGAATCGATAAAATGGGGGAAAAAAAAAAGTAACTTGTTAAACACAGCCCATGCATGAAAAATAACATTTAAAAGTTAAAGCTATGTTTGGTGGGCTGATCTTTCTGCCAAATTTGACTTTTCTTTTTTTTTTTTTTACGTTGAATACTCCTAATTTATTACATTCAAATTCTAATTAAGCTGTTTTTTTTCCTTAGATTGTTGTCAGAAAAAATATTCTGTGGCTTATGAATAGGATATTATAAAAATAAATTACGATTGTCAATGACAACTGTAACTCTGGCTCTCTCTTGGCTATAATGATGTAAATGCAATGTTTGCATATGTGACCCTTCCATTTGTATTTTCAGCTGGGGTAGGGTGATACCTGGTAGGAATACAGATCCTGCTAATTATCCTTTGCTCAACAACCATCCCCCTTTGTTTTCCTCCTAGTAATCCCCTACTTTATATGGCATTAATGTCTATTCTCTTCGAATGCTGAGAACTGAAATTTGATATGATGACTCTGGTCCTCATTTGTGAAGTGTAATTATTTAAGTATTTGTGCAAAGTGCAGGGCTGAGCTGTGCAAGGTGCTGTATTTACCTGGAGAAAAAAACCTCAGAGAACACCCTCCCCCCCCAAACCACCTCCCAGGAGCTGGAGCAAAGTAACCCATGTGCAGGTACAAAGGAGGGGCAAAGGCAGCGCTGCCCTTCAGACAGAAGGTGACTGGAACATTTCCTAAACTCTGAGCTGTCCAGGGTCACGGAAGGAGCCCCTGGCAGAGCGAGAAGCCGAACCGGAGCCCCTGGAGTCCTAGGCCAGCACCTTGTTCTTAAGGTGCTCCTTCTCTTTTCCTCACCACCAAGAAATGTGACTTCTGTGCACTGATGATGGTTTCAAAGCTGGGTTTGTAGGTTCTGCTACCGCTGCAGTGAAATTCCCTTATTTACAGGCGTGCACGTGCAGGCAAATCCTTTCCTTGGACAGGGGATTTGCTGATAAGACAGTGTAATAACACTAAAATCAATTCACGTGGAGCTTCAAAGTTATTAAGCTGTAGCAATTTAAGTGTGTTCAATCTGCCTGCTGAAGGGATTGCCAAGGCAGGTGCCTCCTCACGGAGGATGTGTGTAGGAAGGAGGTGTATGTGTGCACATACATACGTGAATTTTTAGGATGTATATGTAAACATATATATATAAATAGTTGTTTCACATCCCAAATTGGGAGTTGAGTTTAGCTGAGATGTTGTTGGAGGGGGAGCAGCTGAGGAATTTCACTGCTCACAGAGTGGTCTGGCTTTCTGTTACTTGGTAAGAGAAATAAGAAAAGCCCAATTTATTAGCTGCTAGGGCCTGACTGAAGGGACATGCTTCCCAATTTCACATTTGGACTAAGTTAATAAAATTCTTCTGCAGTTCAATATTTTAGAAGTTGTAGTGCCAGATATAAATGGCAAATTAAATTAGTTTTTGAGTCCCTTCTTTAAGAAGATACAGAACAAAAGTTTGTTTCAAAACTGCATTTCCCCTTTTTTACATCCTGATACGTCTCCCTTATTACACCATTGGAAAATAAGTGTAACTGATAATTCAATTAGTTTGATTTGCAAATCAGGCAGCATAATGGTCTTAGAATAATGCTCAGTGTGAGATCCCCTCCTGGCTGAAACAGGGTCAGGGATTGCAGGTGACGAGAGGGATTTGGGTCTCGGTGACATCGACATCTTGAACTCAGGGAATGAAGTCCTTAAGTGACCTCACGGAGAAAAACTTGGCCAGAGCAACAACCTGACCTTAGGCACCAGTTAATTGACCCAGCTGGTTCCTTTTCTTTCCAAGGTCTCCTGGGAAGTTGTTTGTGTGTCAATAGGACTTGAGCCATGCTCTGGGATAATGTAGCAGCCTTAGGATCAGAGATGGACGAACCTCAGATTTCATTACCTTTTCAATCTTACTCAATTTCTAGAGCTAAAGTTTTCCCACTTTGAAACAAAAGAGAGATGCACTCTTTGACAGTCTTAAAAACAAGAAAAATAGAACCTTAAAGTTGCAAATTTTGCTGTTGAGTCTTTCAAATGCACTCTTTCAGTCTTGTTTGCAAGTTCAGATCCTAAAAGCTTGTTGGAAATGGACTAAACTACCCCAAACAGCTGAGAGACACTCCTTAGTGAGTCCTTAATGTGATTGATTTCATGTTTGTGGTTTTTGATGCGGTCTTTGCTTTCTTTTTGTTTCAAAGACCAAACCCAAATAAACAATTCATTATGATTTAGCTGGTTGCCTAAAGGACATTTGGCTTGGAAGTTCCAATAAAAAGTCTTCATTTTGTGTCAGGTTGAGTACAGTGTTCTTAAAGCACCATTTGAAACTGTCATACACATGGCACTTTCTCAAAGGCTTTTGCAAATATGTTTTCTAAGTGAGGCAATTTATCCAGGAACCCTCTCCCAGCCAAGCCTTCAAAAAGCAGGAGCTGTTGTTTGCATCCCAGAGGAAATTATTTATTGCTAAGACAAAATGACTCTGCACCATCGTGCTTCCCAGTGCAGGGTGATATATTAAAATCTGGAGGATTTTGAAAAAGCCACGGAGGAGTGACAGGGCAGCAGAATGACACTTGAAATGCAATCAGTGAAATTGTAAATTGACGTACCTCGGTGGAAGCACTCGATCCTGAGACAGAGTCTGGCTTGTGGGTTGTCTGGGGAAAGATCTTTAGAGAGGCTGTGACTTGTTCCTTGGGGGTTCACCCTAATTTAAACGGGGCTGGGAATCCTCTGTTACAGCTGCAGCCCAAACCAGGCAGTTTGATTCAGCTCATCTCAGGCTTTGCCCAAAGTCCAGTGAAATCCACCGAAAATTTCCCATTGGTGTCCGTGGTCTTTGGATCACTTTTCAGTAGTTCTGGTAGTATTACAATCCCACTAAATAATGGCCCAATAATGAAAACCTCTGCATCCCTGTCTGTGGTGTTTCTGTGAAGAAACTTTTTCATTTTTTTCCTTTAAATAGATCTCAAGGACAGTTATATGCTCTGTTATTCATCTAGATCTGTGGGGAATCTTCTTACCCACAGCACTGTTGTGGAGCTCACACCTCCTGCTCTCCAAGGGCAGAGAGCACACAAAATGGTCAGGGTTTGTACTCGTGTCCTGCGGTATTCATGAGTACAGGTGACCACGTGGCAGCAAAGGCATCTAAACAAAAGGAACATTCAGAATTTGCCACATACCGAGGCCATCAGATCAAAATTTCAGTCTAGATTTTTTTTCCCAAGGCTGGATGATTTTATGACCGTTAATAATATTTGTAGCTCCAGTATGCAAACCAAGATAAGAATAATCAAATCTCATGCTTCAGGGCATAAGCTAATCACCTGCTGGGGTTGGCATAATTGGTTTAGTGCATTATACTTGGAAGGGAGGTTCACTTTCTCTGAAACTTAGCCACCCTCAGTGAAAGCATTTAAAAGGCCAGAGATTCCTGATCCCCTTTGACAGCTCCTTTGTCCGTACAATGATGTGTAACCAGCGCCAGTGAACATTAATATTATAATGTTGTTTTTTATGTCATGATTTAAAGCTGTTGGTAAGAATTATTACAGTTTATGTGACAGTCTACATATGTATTTAAGGGTTTCTTGACTTTTTTGCTGGTGGAAAAGATGCCAAATGATGTAAGAGAATTGCTGATAAGTTTCTGAATGGTGTGTGCAGACACAGACACACATGCATTAATTCATGTGTTAAATTGCACAATAATCAATTTACCTATCTGCCCTGGTATCTGGACAGAGATAATTGGTGTGCTACTTATGAATAACTCGGAAATGTTTACAATGCTTTGCAGGCCTCAAATTAGACAAGTAATAAGTCATAATAACTATTTGATTAACTCCTTGGCAGTAGGAGTTGGATTTACCTGACATGGAGCCTGTTTCTGGCAGTGGATTCACCAGAAACCACCTGCTTGAAAGGATTAATTCTCTAATTGAATCTCTGCTGATGTTAGTGGATGTGGTTTGTTTTCTGGCATGTGGGCATGGAGCAGGCAAGCATAAATATTTTCCCCTTCCAATGCCCTCAGTGGAAGCAGAGATGGCTGCAGCCTGTGCACTCTAGTGAGCAACGACCAAGGGAAGACTGGTGTCTTGTTAAAGAATAAAATAGAGTCTCACACCCTTCAGCACAATCAAATAGAAACCAACAAGCAACAAGATATCCTAACCACAGTTCTCTGATACACTCAACCCCCCCAACTGATAAGATTCAATTCCATTGATTTTTGAGTAATTTCTGTTGAACTTTATTTGGTTTTTATTGTTCAATTAGATTTGGGGGTTTCCAGGCAGTGCAGTGTGTTCGTTGAAGGCTGTTTGCCCTGCAGCTCCTCTGGCACATTGGATGACAAAGTTT
The DNA here is from genome assembly GCA_013400735.1 of Pomatostomus ruficeps. Lineage (NCBI taxonomy): Eukaryota > Metazoa > Chordata > Aves > Passeriformes > Timaliidae > Pomatostomus > Pomatostomus ruficeps. Next base: position 204,822 of record VYZT01026012.1, read on the forward strand.
TACTGGGTGGCTTTATGCTCTAACCCTTTGATAGGCAGCAGCCTTGGCTTCTGATAGCACTCCACTTCAGGGGGACTTTCTCTTGTAGGAATTTATGAGCACCACCCAAGTTCTTACCACTACAAATGAATTTCAACTAAAAATAGGGCGCCGTTTTTCTGCCGCGTTTCAGGATTAAGTGTAAGTGCCTAAAATTTAATGTAGCTCTATCGTTTATCCCAGGGATCAGGAGAGAGGCAACAAATGATGCAGGAGTTCTAAGCCTTCTGAAGGCCTGATGCAAGGCATCTTCCTTTGGAAGCTTCAGGCAGCCCTGTGTATATATATGTATATATATATATATATATATTTACATATATATATACACATGCATTTACAGAGGAGGTTTTTTTAAGCAGGGGAACAGAAAAACACAATGCTGCATGGGGATTTTCCACTGTCCTTGAGGGGCAGTAGGGTCAGGGGCTAATGGCAGACCTGGAACCCCTTTGGTGCCTCAGCTGGACCCACAGGAAATCGATACCTGTTCACGGGAGGGAGGTTTGAGCTCAAAAAACCACGAGTTAAAACTCATGTTGCAGTTTTTATTCCTTTTGCATA
>VYZT01026014.1:0-25608 GCA_013400735.1 Pomatostomus ruficeps
CCGCATCCTCCCCGCGGTGCCCGCATCCCCCCAGCGGTACCGCATCCTCCCCGCGCCCGCCCCGCATCCTGCCCCTCCGTGGCACCCGCATCCTCCCGCCGCGCCCGCACCCTCCCCGCGGCACCCGCAGACTCCTTCCCCCTATCCTCCCTCCGCTCCTTCCCCACCACCACAAAAAAACCAAGTTTCTCGTGCGGGAAATTCCTGGCAGAACAGCCCGGCCCCGAGAGCCTCACGCGGGGCCTCTGCACGGACACACGGGAATTCCTGGGCCCTTAGATGGTTTTGTTCTCCACACGAATAAAGTTTGGTGTGGAAGAAATTCACTGAGGCACAACCACTGTGTGCTGTAAAACTGCTGGTGCAGCTGTGGATTAGTATTCTCCCCATTACGGTGACTAAACTAAACCAGCTCACTATGTCCAGTGTCAAAATACAAAGCTCAAAAGCACTCTACTTATTTGGGGTTCATCTTTTTTTTCCCCTCCCAGGTATGTGAAACACTACTGGAAACACAATGGTTTTGGCTGTATTTGTTTATGGTCAGTGATTCTGTGCTTACATAAGGGCTTGAATCAATGCATAGATGAAAAGGGCTGGGTTTTTTTCTCCTCACTCTCAAAATGTACATATTACATTTCATTGTCTCACATAAGATTTTATCAGGCATGTTGTTTCCACTGCACATCCTGACTTAGTGCAATGTGGCCTTCAAAAATTAGTCATAATACAACACATCAGCCAGAAAGAGACAAACATTTCCATAAACTGCATGTTCCATCAGCGTGTCAGTGCAACCTATAGGCAGATGGTTTAGTCCAAACTCCGTGGAATCACATATTTTCCAGATGGCTCCATGTTCACAAATAACATATTCCCGTACAGCTCTGGCCAGGACACGGGTCAGTCTCAGTCTCCAAGCAAGGGTATATTAGTAACAAATGTGCCACTCTTCCTCCCTGCCCCATTTCTGGGTGAGCACTCTACAAACGCTGTTACCCTAAATATAGGCTCTCAGGTAGTGGAGGATGCAGCAGCCTTCATGTGGGTTTGTTGGTTCCTGGCTCCTGTGGCTGCTCACAAGGAGGACCCCGTGCTGCAGGGGCCCTGCTCCTCCCGGGCCACCGCAGCCCCTGCAGCTCCAAGGACAGGTGACTGCTTGGCAGGGTCTCAGCCGGTGTCCTGTCCCTGTGCAGCCCAGCCGCTGACAGGTTCCCCTTTGCACTGGGCAGCGCTTTCCGTGCCCGGTGCTCAGCTCCTGGGAGGTGTCTCTGGACACTCCCCACTCTCCGGCTTTGTCCCCACATTTCACAGCGCCATGTGAGCTGCTCTGGGCATCACTCACACCGCATTTCCCGTTTCCCAGGGAAGCTGGCTGGTGCCCCAGCAGGGCCAGCAGGATGCCCGGGTGGCGTGGAGAGGGAATTTGGGGGCGGACAGCTGTGGCCCCCGTGCCCGGACCCCCCATGCTGTGTTCTGCGGGTCAGCTCCGCTCCTCACCACGGAAATGATTGTCAGTTGATCCTTCACTACTTCAGCGATGCTGATCAGCTTTTGAACTGCTGCAAATGAGGCCAATCAGCATTACTTTCGTTTCATTACTTCAAGAGCTTACTCATAAATTTCCTCTTATCCTGCTTCCCCTTTGGTCTGGAATTAGCCACAGCACTTGCTATGAGCTGCTGTACCCAGTTCTCCTCCAGTGGAGCCGTTTGATCTTTCCTAGGTTTAGTAATCAACTGGCAAACACACCTTATCTTGTTTGACTTAAAGCAACACACCTTCTTGCCCATTTTTCTCCACATGGCACGTGTGGTGCTGCTGGGGAAGCAGGGAAGCTGCAGCACTTAACTGACCTCACTCTAACATGGGAGAGAATGGATTGGCAATGAGTCCATAAAATAATTAACAACATCTTTCATTTAGCTGTGTGAATTTTATTACTTGGATGTTAAAGATGGGGAGGATGGATTTCATTGCAGATGAAAGGGTGGTTCCCCCCTGTTACTACCAAGCAGACCACAGCTCAGTGCACAGCAGGGATGGGTTTGACAGAAACACACTTCTGGGATGAAGGTCGGCGTGTTCCTGAAAAGGTACAACTGGAATGGAAAATACTTCCATTTTCACACCATTCAGTGGTGTTGGGGTAAGCTGAACTGAGGTGATGAGTGGCTTCAACCACACTCCTGCCCAGTGTGCCAAAGAGGACCTGGATGGTTGGTCCAGGGGGCTCCAAAAGCTCTCCCAGACTACAGCGGGTGATTAAAAACAGTGTGGGCATAAAACAGGTGTAACAAATGCAACGGCCTTCACATGTGTTTCCCTATCACAAGAGAGCAAAAAAGGATCATTTTTCAGAGCTATTTTGACTCAACCTTCCTGATACATAAAGTAACACAACCTGCTTTACACAGAGACCGAGCAGCAACTTTCTTTCTTTTAAACAATTAATTTTTCATAAAATGAAAATTAAAAAAGTATTTGCTTTCATGATGTTAGGATCTCTTCTAAAGGTTGATGAAAAAAGTGAGCACTGAAACTGCTGAGACACCTAAAAGGCAGCAGGGTGGATTATCTGTGTCGCTGGGGCTGAGCCCAGGCCTCCCTAGATGCCAAAGGCAAGAGAGTGAGGGAGCCCTTGGGCAACACCCACTCCCTCCAACCCCCACCCACGTGCCCTTTTGGGCTGGACCATTTCCTGATGAAACACAAACGGCGCCTCCTGTCATAAAGTACAGAGTTTTTGGGGGATGCTGCAATTCATAGCATCTGGAGGAAACCAAAGCCATGAAAGAGTCCTGTGCCCCTGTGAGCCCTTTCAGAGCTTGAGCTCTTTCTCAGCACCTCTTTCTTTTGCAAGCCCGGCCTTGGAGTAGACCCAAGGCAAATAATCATTGCTTCATGCTGTGCTGGCGGCTGGAGAGGTAAGGTGTGACCTCATCTTGCCTCTATGTGGATCTGCAGGCCTGCAGGGATCCTTTGGGGCAGGAAAGCAGCAAGTGGGAGCCTGGTGCTTTGCTGTGTGTGGGGGCTGGCTCTGGTATGTTGTAAGGGCTGGGGAGCTTCCCACCTTTCTGCTGCTGTAGTGGGATGGTCTTTACCAGAAAATGCCCTTTTCAGTGTAATGGGATGTGGTGCGGGAGCACAGCCCATGGGCTCTGGCCATGCTGCTCTAAACATGTGCTCGAGGGAAGCGGAATTCTGGTGACTCCCGTTTATCATATATAAAGTGGGGATAATAATAACCTATGTCACAGGGGTGTTGCAAGACTTAATTAATTAGTATTTGCAAAGAGCTTTCAGATAATTGGATTAGAGGTGCTATATTAACACAAACTGTTATTGTTATTATTTATTTATTATGTACTTGTAGAGTTCATCTGTGCAGGATGTTTTTGCTGATCTAGCTTGCAGATGTAAACAGAGGAGATTGCGTTGAGTTAAAGGGAGGAAAAGAAGCAAATTTCTATTCCAGCTCCTGCTTGTGACCTCCTGAAGGCTAACCCACACCCAGAGGCTGAGCAACAGTTACAGGGAAGTTTTGAGTGGTGCCTCCTGCAGTGGGAGGATATCCATATTTCTGGAAAATGCCCCAAAAATGGGTGGGAACAAGTTCCACAGTCTGGGAGGCTGTTGTACATGTTTAGCTTTCCTTCCCAAGTGCCTTCCAGCCCCTGTGTCAGGCATGGGATGCTGTGGAAGGGGTATTCCATGTGGGATCCCCAGGCCTGTGTCCCCATCCCTGTGTGAGATTTGCAGCCCGGCAGTAGCAGGGTGTGGGAAGTGTGGCACTGCAATGTGTGCAGGTTATTGAGGTCAAGTGCCCTGGATCCATTTTTTATTTTGGAATGTATTTTTAGGGCTCATCTAAAATGGAAAGACGTGAGCATAGCAGGCATGGTCAGAAGGGCAGCACTGTGGGGATCCGGTGCTGTGGGAATGGTTCCTGCCATGCTGGGTCATGGCACAAAGTGCACCAAATCTGCACTTGTTTCCACAAAATGAAGTTATGGGTGAATATGTAAAATAAGCTTCCTAAAGCTGCAAATGCTTTTCCATCTGACTCCGGCTTCTCTAGGTAATTCACCCCTGAGGTGAATACTTGGGTCAGAGTTAAATACAGCTGCTTTGGGATTTTGTGGGTATGAAAACAGACTAATTTGGTGCATAAGTCATTTTTAGTGCACTAATTTCCTGTTTTACATGCAGAAATGGTCCATAAATGGCACAAAAGTCTTGAGGAAACTAAGCCTAAAGCATCTTGTTCAGATAGACTGAATGCTGGAGTCTTCCTATTATATGAAAACTCTTGGTGCTTCACTTCTTACTAAAGACCAGCAAATCTTTATCAGTTTATAGCTCTGCATAGGTTATTAGTTGTCTCAGGCTTGCATAGCTCTGTTTTTCTTCATTAATATTAGGCTTTTAGCCTTTGAATTTTTTCTTTTTGAAGAGCTCCAAGTCCATGGCTGAAGATCTGAAGTATTCCTTCATTAAAAAGAGCAGCAACAAATACAGCGTGCAAATGAGATATTTAGGGAAACAGAGCAGAAGCTGCTCTATTTGGGTGGCTCTTCTGCAGTGTTCCCAAGTGCTGCAGCATCTCCCCCTGGGCCCCAAAGCTGTGTGTTCCCAGCTCTGCAGCAAGGCAAGGTCCTGCCCTGCAGTGCGCCAAAGCTGAAGGCCTCAGGTGGAAATGCACCAGTTTAGGTTCAAATCTACCAAATTTCCTTAAAATGAGGGCTCAGTCTCAACTTTCACACCTGTGGCTTGGGATTCCCATTAACTGTGGACACTTCTTGCCTTGAATCAAAACGCGGGAGGGAGAGGCTGCCCTGGGGGAAGGCACTGAGGTCTGGAAAACTTGTGAAAGTTCTGAAGTGCAGCCAAGTCTGTACGAAAAGCTTTGGGGTAAAGTTTGTTTCTTGTTGCTGGTGAGTTACCAGAGTGGGCGAGCCCTTGGCAGAGGCCTGGGTGAGGATTTCTTGAGGTAAGAGAAGCAGCCTCCTTGGAGAGGTACTGGCTCAGGTTTTGGGTTGCAGCCCCTGTCTCCTGCCATGCTCTGGCCGTGCACCACCCTGTGCTTTCCCCAGCCCAAATCCGAGCTTCCAGCCACGTTTCCCAGCAATGGTGACGGAGCTGTGTCGATGGATCCCGAGGGCAGCAGCACCACGAGATGCAGGTGTAGAGAGCTCAGGGGCTGGCTCGAGTGCCAGGCGGGTGGAGTGGCAGTCAGTCCACAGCAGGATTGGCGTGCCCAATTTATGGCCATTTACATGTGAAATTGTGCTGATCTAATTTGCATATGCAGTCATAGTAATCGCGGGCCAATTAAACTTGTAGTTCACAAAATCTGGGCCTGAAACCTTTACAATTCTTACAAACATACTAATCTGAGTGTATATATCACTTCATCAAATTCATGAAACCATAAATTGTGCCTGTCTGGCATCGCCAGCTGCATGCAGGAGTCGCTGGGGCTGGGCTGAAGGAGCCATCGGCCCCATGCAGCGGCTGGGGAAGATATTTTTAATGAGCTCTTCCCTATTCAAGGATTGAATCGGAGCTGTTAGGATGTCAGGGTAAGATTCATTGCAATATCTATGGGAGATTTATCTTTATTCTTCAATTTTTTTAAAAATGTAGTTGTCCTGGAGGAGTTGTTACAATGTCAATAAATGTGTCGTCTACATTTGTTAGTGCAAATGCAGTTATAAAATGCCAGAGATTTGTCTCAAGTTTTCTATTTCTACCTTAACATTGTGGAACAGAAGTGGCTTCAAAATGGGCACGTGGCTGGGTGGGGAGCAAGCCTCTGGCCACCCCAGCCCTGGAGATCCTGGTTCCCTGATGGGGAATTGGGTGGTTTGGGTCCCCAGCCCCAGGATGGGGACAGGGAGACAGGGTGGAGGTGGCTTCCTCGGGCAAGTGGAGCTGGGTTCTGCATTGTCACTCTCCCTGGCAGGGCACAACCCCGCTGGCTGCTCCCAGGAGCTGTCTCCTCCCCAGCTGGAAACATCTGCAAGCACCCAGACAGCAACTGACCCCTGTGAGAGCAGATTTAACAAACTGAGCCTGTCTACTCAGCTTCAATCATCCTCTTCCTGACCCAGGGAGGCACATGCTCAGCACCTTCTCCAGCCCTCCCAGAGGACACCTACTGTGTCTCCACTTACCCCTTTGTGCAGTTCAGCTTCTCAGGCGCATCCTGCTAATTTAGCAGAGCATCTCTGAATAGCTGGTGTTGGAGCAAGGCTTTATCATAGCCAGATGCTGTTGATGACTTGAGGTTTGGCTTTTGTTCAGTGAGAAGAGCTCTAGCTATTGAAGCACTAAGTCTGGGGCTGGCTATTGCGGAGCCAGATGGTTTCGTTCCAAATGTTTAAATTCTATAAATCTTTAATCTATAAATTCTGTTGTCACTATGGAAATGATAGGTTAAATTCTGCAATCCTTGTAGATAGTTACCCTCTGAGTAGATATCATCAAAGATTAAAAAGTCATTATTTCTTGGCTTTTTATATATTTTTCCTTCTTTGTCATTTTTGTGTAAGTTCCTACAGGGGAAAAAATTATTCCAAGCTCTGAGTTGAAGAACATCAGAAATCAGCTTCTCTGAACTGAATTTGAAGGAATTTTTTCCAATGCATTGCTCCTCTTTGGTCTAGATGCAATGTTGAAGGCCTTGGTGTATTTGTGAATTTTTTTTCTATTCATATTCCAGCCAATTGTAGATTTTATTCTCTCGATGATATTTTACACATTTTGCAGAAAAGCCATTACTCATTTCATTTCTTCCCCCTGTATTTTTGGTTGTAGGCCTGTAAGCAGCACTATTTTTCTTCCCCTTAAATCTTGGTAGGCTCTGGTGGTGTTGCTGGTGGCCTGTGGCTGACTGCTGAGGTTGAGGGCCACCATGCTGTGCCTGTCACCAGCATCACTTCTGCAGGACAGCCTGGCTTAAAAACCTTGGAGAAGTCCTGTCTCTGCTCAGAGTCTGCGTGCTGAGAGGTGGCGCATGGCTGCTCTGGGGTGGTCAGTGTGCCCTGTGGAAGGGCTGAGCTGCACAGTGCCAATGTTGGGGTGTGCAGGGTGGATATGGGGGCTTGTGGCTTTCCCTGCCAGCGCTGCACTGCCCTCCCTGCTTGGTTTTACCTGGGCCACATCAGGGAGTGCCCTGCAAGGCAGCCTTCTGCACAGGATGGTCCCACTCTGCAGCAGGCTGTGCCACAGGCTGAGGGTCTGCTGCTCTGGTGGAACACAGCTGAGATCCAGCAAACCTGATGGTTTTTAGAGCAATCAATCCCATAGTCTTGCAACAAATTTTATACCTGATCAGGTATGGATTTGGGAGATGAAACACACCTTCTTGGAAAGAGAAACAGTTGTTGGTGGAGCCAGGTGAACTCACAGATCTGACCCAGAGGCTCAGTCAAGGGAAGAAGGATTTTTAGCCTGCTCCAGTCCTAATGTCCCAACATCAAACCACATTTCTGTGTGTCCCTGAACTATCTCCTGCTCAGTGACTGCTGCAGGTAGTGTGAGCCTGATCAGCTCCTCAGGGACCTAACACCGGGCTCCAAAATGTGGGAGTGAAACAATACAGACTGCTCAGAGTCTGAGCCTGAGCACTTACCTGCAGTCACAAAACCAGTCCGGCCTCACCAAATGGTTGCCTTGCTGTAAGCAGGGACGTGCCCATCCTTCTCAGGTGTGCTGTCAGGGCAGAGCCCAGCCCTGCTCCCTGCCCACACTGCCTGCCCGGGTGGTACCTTGCAGGGAGAGGAAAACCTGCCCACGATAACCACCCCTAAGGCAGCAGCCTGAAATGAGCTCTTGGTGCTGGTGTTTTGCTCCAGCATAACTTTAAAGTTGTTAGGGACAAAGCTTTCAATGTATTTGCCTGAGTTTATGCAAATGTATTAAAATGAATGCAAATTGCAATCTATTGATTTTTTTAAAATGATATTGGCAGGCATGAATGAGGCAGAAACACACCGCACTGATTTTTCACTATCTTGCATCTTTTCAAGCACTTTACTCTTGTGCACAGTGAACAGAAGTGTCTGAAACTCTGTTTTATGCTCTCTTTGTAGAGGCCAGAAAGCTGAACACACAGTGGAGAGAAGCTGAGCCCAAAACCATTAACCATTTTGAAACTAAAGAGGATTACTGTCACCAGATCCATGTATTGGTGAACAGAAAACACATGTGGATGGGAGCGATTTGTGCTCGATATGTGAGAGAAGCAGAAGAGCTGTAACTTGTGTGTGCTGGGAAAAATCCCAGGAGGGGAGAGAGGCCAGGGGAGGCCTCAGCAGAGGTGCTTGAAGTCTGCGTGGGGCAGCCCTTGGGGTGGGGAGAGCTGTGTTGGCAGCCCCAGGAGTGTCCTGCAAGGGAGTGCTGGTGACAGCTCTGCAGTGGGGAAGAGACACTGATGGCTGCCTGCCCTGGGAGCAGAGCACGGACCTGCAGCTGAGCTGCCCAAAGCCAGGGCTGGGCACCTGACCCACACAGACACTGTTGGGGAGCCCTGGGATGCAGGGTCCGTGCCCCCCAAAGCTCTGCTGCTCCTTGGCTTGTGCAGCGGGAGAGCTGTGGCCCCGGCCCCCAGCTGCAGCTTGTACTGAGTGACTTAGTGGTTTATTTTTGAATTCCTTTTTAGTTTATAATAACTGGCCTGAACCTTTGGGTTCTGCATCTCCTGTCCACGTTGTTTTTTTGAAGTCTTTGGTATAGAGTAACAGTGTCTATCAATACCACATGGGTTTTATTTACATGAGTTTGTTAAAGGATACACAAAAAAAGTGACTCTTGATCTAGTGCACAGGACAGGCAGGTTGGGAAGGAGCTGCTGGGGGAGTGATTGCTGCCATGACTTAGCTGTGTGCTGAGGGACATCAGCCCTGTGCTCTGCTGGTGGGGCACTACCCAGGAACACGCTTAAAGAGTTTTATAATTTAATTTCAGTTTCTTTCTTTGTTGAAGAATGATGTCCTGTGTTTTCTTGATAAGATGGAAGGGGTTTTTCATGCAGTTGGTTTGAAGATGAGGGCTGGAAGGCTTTGGGAGGTACAGAGCAACGCAGCCTGTTGTCAGAACTCTCATGGCAGGTGCAGTGAGAGAGGCCAGGCAAATCTGGGGGGGTCCTTGGCAGAGGCTGTACAGCAAAACACAGCTGGAGTGACTTTGGGGCTAATGCTGTGCCCAGAGACAGAGTTTGACATTAGAGGGACTCAGCTCTTTGTGACCTTCCCATTGTCCAGCAGCCACCTGGTGTGAGTGGGTCACATGTCAGGTGATGGCCACTTGGTGACCTGTGCAAGTGTTGCAATTTCAATTCGTTCCTGGAAATGTGGGTAAATATCTCCAATTACAACTTGAATTTGTTGTCGTGGATGTTTGGGGGTTTTTTTTAATTTTATTTTTGGAAGTCCTCATTGCAGCCCTGCTGGGGGAATGGGTACAGAAGTCAAACCTCTTTCATCTGAAAAACTTCCTTTCATCAGAGCACTACAGGAAGGGGAGGTTTGTCCTGTTTTCATCCTGCACAGGCTCCTGTCCAAGAGTTTTCATCATCACTAAACTTTTCTGACAAGCTGAACTCAAACATTGGTGGGGGGAAAAAAGCATAGGAGGCATGTTTGGTGTCCTTGGTATTGTAAATAATTGCTGGACAAGATGGAAGGAACGTGATGAAGAAGAATTGATGACCTCTATCAGAAACACTAATGAAACATTTCTGTTAGAAGGAAATTACATGGTCATGTTTGTATGGTTTTTCATAGGAAAATATTTCATATTAATTGGCTATCGTGCAAACCTTAGGATAGAAAATGGCTCCTTATGTCTGGTTCTATATAGAGCTCAACGAGGTAGAGCAAATTTGTTGCAAACCTGCCGCTTATATAGCATTGCATTTATTGGGGAGTCTAGTTAAATCCTAAACCTGCTGTTATATACCCATTTACTGAGCAAACACCTGATGCTCTTCTATTGGTTTAACATACTATTTGCTTAATGGACCATTGACATAATCATTTGATATAGATTCCAGTCATACCATGTTGCCAAGCCATGATATATTAATATAGCCCTGTATTAATGGTGGAGGGCAAGCATGTTATATTATTATCCATGACCAATTAGTTTCTGGCTATCTTGGGGACACACTTCTCTAGGTGTTAGTCTTTATGGACCTGATTTTAAGAAGTCTGAGCATTCCCAGCTTCCACTGAAGTGAATGGTGTTTCCTGACGGATCCATATTTCTGGGTTACTCAAAGCCCCCTAACACAACCTGTGAGCACATCACTGTAATTGTACATTTCCATTTGCAGTTGGGGGTTCTAAAGTTCCTTTACTGTTAACAGTTTTCTCCCGTTTTTACTCGATGGGTAATCAAATAATGCTTTTCTTTCCCTTTTTATCTTTCTACTTGATCAATCAAAAGATATCTGTAAGGTCAGAAGGGACTGTTTATGTCAGAAAGCATGTGCTGCTTCAGGCTGAGGGCAGAGTGGCTGGAAAGCTGCCTGTAGAAAAGGACGTGGGGGTGCTGGTTGGCAGCAGCTGAACACGAGCCAGGTGGGCACACAGGCCAATGGCACCTGACCTGTACCAGCAATGGTGTGGCCAGCAGGACCAGGAGCAGGTGTCCCCCTGAGCACCAGCCTGATGAGGAGCAGTTGGGGGTCTCAGCCTTGAGAAAAGGAGCCTTGGGGGGACCCTGACAGGAGGGTGCAGCCAGGTGGGGTTGGGCTCTGCTCAAGCAAAACAACAAGAGGAAATGGCCTCAAGTTGCACCAGGGTAGCTTTAGGTTGGATATTTGGAAAGATTTCTGCATTGCAAGGGTGGTCAGGCACTGAACCAGGCTGCCCAGGGCAGTGGGGCAGCTGCCACCCCTGGATGGGTTTGAAGGATGTGTAGATGTGGCAGTAAGGGACATGGTTTAGTGGTGGGCTTGTTAGCGCTGGGTTAACGGTTGGACTCGATATTAAAGGTCCTTTCTAACCTCAATAATTGTGTGACTCAGTGATTAATATAGATACATTTAGTTGCTCACAAATAGGATTATTGTGCTACAGTTATGATAGCTAGTGTAGAGCTGTACAGCAGCAAATATGATCTCTTCTGTCTTTCACCCCCCTCATGCTCAGATTATTAATAACAATATGAAAATACGAGGGACCAGCATGCAGATTCTGCTCTTTGTGGGGTGCCTGCAAAATTAAGTGATCATTATAAATAGGAGGCAAAATTGGCATTTTATCTGTCTCATACGCTGTAATTAAGTAGCTGATTTCTTCCTGATGTGGCAGCAATAGTGGCTATGGAGAGAAGGAGAAAGGGTAATAGTTTTTCCAGTCATTTCTGTGAGGCTGCCTTATACAGGAAAATAAAGATATAAAGCACAGGTGACAAGGGAACAGAAGAGTTAGTGATAAAAGGACTAAAATAAGAGGTTTGATCTGCACAGATTGAAAGGGATGTAGAAATGTTTGAGTGGACAAAAACAGGGCGGAACAGTCTGGATTCCTGGAGCACTGGAGGCAGTGTGTATGGGCCTGAGGGAGGACAGTGCTGGAGGGGAGAAGCAAGGAACTTGGATGCATGAGGAGTGCATCCAACTGTTTAGGCGTAAGTGGTTTTAACATCCTGGACTGGTTTTAACATTAAAATTCAACTGCAAAAAAAAAAGGAACAGACTCCTTGAAGAAAAGCAGGCAAATTTCCTCATTTGTTGCTGAACAGTTACCAGAGGAAGCACCATCCTCACCTGCTCTACTGGTGATGCTTGCAGGGAGCACACAGGCTGCTCTGTGTAGCAGTCCCACACTTAGAGTGATGAGAGGCACCTCCTGTGACTGTTTCCTGCAGTGTGAAGGCTGTGTTATGTTCCCTGCTAAAATCCTGGCCGTTTTCCTTAGGGTGTCATGGGGACTTGCAGGAGCATCTTTAGGAGAGACTCTGCTAAGCATCTTAAATTGTGTACTTGGGTAATGTCATGTGTAGATGTCCATATTTCACGCTTGCTAATTCAGAGAGCGCTATTCATGCTGTGCACTGGATAATGTAAAATCATGTAGAAAGTGTAATATGGGAGAATATAATTAAAACTATATGATGTGGCTGCACCAAATAACTTAATTGATGTCTTGAAGGAAACCAGTTCTTTGTTTTCCCAGTATTTAACTTTTCATATTTGTTTCATTTTGTATCACTGCCATTTTCTTAATGTTGGTGTTTGTAAATAACTTTCAAAGCTCCTTAGATGGAGAAGTTTCCCCTCCCTTCCTTTCCAAGTTGTTCTGTGTACATAATGTTGGAGGGAAACATGTCAAGCAGGATCTGAGAGCCTGAGAGAGGTGAAGCTGCTGCAGCTTCATGCTCTCAGGTCCCATCAGCAGCGAGGCTGAAGATTTATTTCCAGTAGGCAAATGCATGCACCACAAAGAGATATATATGTAAATATAGATATAGATATACACACACAGCTGGGGGTGCAGAGCAGACAGGCACAGAGTGCTCACACAAACACACCACTGAGAGCTTCAGCCCGCTCTCCTCTCTGGTTGTATAATATTCTATATTAATACATAATAAAACAAGACATAGATATACCCACATGGGGCAGCCCTACAGCAGCTGTGCTTAGACACACAGCCTGGCTGAGAGCCCCGCCTGCCACCTCCTCCCGTGCCCCTCTGGGTTTGTGACGGGCTGGGGGGTTTGTGATGGGCTGGTGGCCCTGCAGAGCTGTGCCCAGAGGGAGCCCTGGCACCCTTGCGGGCTGACAGGAGTCACCAAGGGCTGCCCAGGGCTGCGGTGCTCCACTCTCGGGGCTGCTGGGGCTGCCTATCCCCTGGGGTTTTCCCTTTCACTCCCCAGCACGGCTGGAATCTCCTCTCTTCTCCTGAACCCTTCGGTGGGTCTTACCTCACTCCTCACTTGCAAAGTCCTCCTGGACCTGCTGTGGGATGGAGCGAAGACAGTGCAAGGCCCTCTCCAAAAAGTCCCTGCAGAGTTTGGGGAAGGAATAAGGATGTACAGGAATTATCCCGCTCGAACTTGGACAACTGGCAGCCATATGTGTAAGCAAACAAAGTTTTACTACTTCTCTAAAAGAGATGGTTTTAAAAGCTTTATTTTCTTGCCAGTTGGCTAAGAAGCGAGCAAGGAACAATAGATTCAAGCTGAAATAATTTGCATTTATGATGAAGACAAGGAATATCTACCTTGCATTTTCCTAAAAAAGAAAAATTAAACCCCATTTTTAATTAACTGATAAACTATTAATCAAATTTTTGCAATGTTAGGTGACACATTATTCATTTAGATAGAATGACTGTGAACTTAAACTAATCAAATCTGATTTGCCCACATATGCTTGATTGAAATACATTTTAACTAGCATATACAAAGAGAAAATCTTGGATTTCTTACCTAATCTTCAGAGTATACTGCTGAGTTAATAAGGGCAGTTTTTTTTAAATGAGACCACCATTTCTTAATCTGCATATCAAAATCAAGAGCAACTTAATTGCAAAACACATATTCCTGAAATCTAATCATTATACTGCTTTAGGGTATTTTATTGAAGCATGTTAAATTATGGACAGAATATTAATGATGAAGCTAATCAAACCCAATTAGTCACTTCTAACAATAGTCACATAAATATACAAGTCAGGTACTAAAGTACTGTAGGTATGGTTTTAAGTATTTTTTTTTAATATAAAATTTATGTGGTATATATGAATTATATACTTGTTATTTTTAATCTAAAAATCTAGGACAAGTCATTTCAAAGAAAATGCGATATGCCAGAAGACAATGGGACTTGTCCCTTACCATTAGAACTGACAGTGCAGATTTCTGAGTATCTGAACGTCGCTGTGACAGGCAGCTGACGGGCACACGCTTAATGGGACAGAAGGGTGGATCCGTGGGCTGCCAAGTGTGGGAAGTCGGACGCGCACGTGCGGGTTTCTCTCCGCTCGTGTTGTGATTGCACAGGCTCGTCTGTGTGCTCAGTCTGGTCTCAGGCTGTACAGTGCAAGATTTGCATATGCTGCTGCAATAATTGTAGTATATAATAATTACAGATGTATTGTGTCTGCATTAAAAATCAGCGTCTTCCTTCAAGCCCAGTACAGCATCTCGTAGAGATTTAAGCATAGTGCTTATCTTCATGCTGATTCGTTTGTGTGTACTTTGATATTGATATTTTGGTTGGCTTTCAGTTTGTTTCAGCCTCCTACTTGCTAATTATGAGAGGGCAGCTGTCATCTTACTTTAGGTCTATCTATTCCATCAGAAAATTCACACAATGCAGGGGTCACAGATGACCTTCTACTGATGTATCTTTTGAAAGATGATGTGTTTTGAAAATCCTTTTAAATTGCAATTCTTACAGTGTCCATAATTATTCAGGTCACATAAAAGAATGACTTAGCATATTTATAACCCCTCTTTGCACTTTCAGATTTAAGGACATGTATTTTCTAATTTGTAATCATCTAATTTTAAAAAGGGGTATCCATAAATAATAGGTATGGTTTTAGTGCCAGACAGGGACGCCCTGACAGGATTTGCGATGCCGTCGGTGCCAGTGGCTGTGCTGTGTCAGGGCACTGAGCAGCATTTTCCTGCTACAAGCCACGATTACCAGTGGCTCAGGCATGTCCCTTCTGCATGGCCCTGTGCAGGGCTGGCCAGGGCACTGGGGAAAAGGGCACTGGGGAGCTGCCCTGCTGGATTTCATGGAAATGGGTCTGCAGTGACGAGCAAGGAGAGCTGCAGTCACAGGCAGGGAAGCAGGGAGGGGACAGCACGGCTGTCACAGGGAGCTGTTGGGTACAGCCCCAGAGGCTGAGCCACGGCTGGGCACCAGCAAGGGCAGGGATGGATTTGTACAACCACCACAGGAGCAGGTGGCTGCCGAGGGGCTGCCTGCGCACACCTGGCTGGGAGCAGGGCTGTGCAGCTGGGCCACCCTGACAGCTCCCACAGGGGTGCCTGAGGCACAGCTCTTGGGGATGCTACCTGTGCCACCAGAGGGGAAACTCGCTTTTCCACACTCACTCCTTCTTTAATAATGGGATCATACCCAGGTGCTTCTGCTAGAAACCAGCCAAAGCACGCTGGTTCTTGTGTTCAGAAGCAGCTCTGTGTCACAGGTCTGGGCAGGCCCTCCCGAAGGTGCTGGTGGGGGGAGCAGCCCCTGTCCATCAATGACGGTGCTGGCAGCAATCAATGGCAAGCCCTTGCAAACAGTCTGTAATGACACTGGGATCTGCAAAGGGCTTTCTCAAATCAGTCTAAGATTAGTTGAAATCCACTTCTATGAAAAGAAAATACTTGAGTGAAATAAAAGCTGCTGTTAAAAGTAGCACTGGAGCTTTGGCTTTAGACAAGATTTACATGTTTACCTGCCATGCAAGTCCAAATTGGTTTGTCATAAATAGTGCTCATGTCCACAAAAACAGGCTGAGGGATCAAGGGCTATCTGAGCTGATACATGCTTACTTGCTTTTTAATGTGAGTATTTAGCTTTTCCCAAAAAGACTCAAAAGCTTCTGGCAAGTTTGAAAAGGGAGATGACTGATACTGTATTGTAAATAGAGAAATTAAGACTTCCTCTACTCCTTCATAAACTCTTCTGGAAAGCTGCCTATGCTCTAAGGGCTGCAGGCTGTTTTATTCTATCTTTCATTATAAAAGGAAGATTGAGAAGTGACTCAATTATAATGTATAAGCACCTTCATGGGAACAAAATACAAGGTACCAGGGAGTTTTTTCAGCTAGCAGGGAAATGTGTCAGAAGAACCAATGTCTGTAAACTGAAGTGGAAACTGGAAATAAGGCTGCTGTTTCAAAGTGCCTGCTGGAACTCGGCTGGGTTTCATGATGGGTCTGCCTGTCTTTGTGGTCTTCAGACTATCACAAGGTCTCTCTGAAGTGTATCTTTTAGTTATGCAGAAGCTGTTAATCAAAGTCGGAAGTATTAAACTTAATGCAAAGCTATTTTGGTGGTTTTTGCAAGGTGGGGTAGCTGATCTAATAATCCTTTCTTGCCTTGACAGCACCAGACCTAGGCATTGTACTTCCTTGTCCATCATAATTGAACTTCAACAAATATTTGGTGTTGTCTTGTGAGTGCAAGAGGAAATTACTGGTTCCTTGTTTTTTTTCACATTTCAGTTGCCTAACAAACCATCATCCCAACCAAAAGAACACTTGCAAGTAGAGAATCCAGTATTTATTTCCTCTCATTCACATAATATCTGGTTGCTCCTATTATTGCTACATTAGGAGTTAGTTCTCTCCGCAGTGAGTTTGTGCAATACTTCAAATGCACTGCAGCTGTGTGTACTTGGCGTGGCTGCCTTCAGCCTGGCCTGTGCCCAGGGGACAGTGACTGTCTGTGCAGCCCCTCAGACAAGGGCATGCCTGTCTCACAGACAGCTGAGTGTCTGGGGGTGCTGAACGTGTGGGAGGGAGAAAATCAGCTCACAGTGGATGGAATCTGGGGGGAGAGCCACTCCAAGCATGGCTTACTGTAGTGTTTTATAAGAATAAATGGGAAACTGCAAATTAGTTAAAGCTTATCAGCTGGGTGGTTATTACATCAGGCCTATAGTGAAAAAACAAAAATCCTCTGCTCCAGCTAAACTACTTCAGCATGGCCCAAGTACAGCTTTACTCCCACTGTGTGACTCTTTGGACCCAGCAAACTGCACATAGTGGTATTTGAATTCATCAGTGTTTCAAAAGAACATTAAAATTTAACAAGTACATTTAACTAAAAAATCTATATCTAAATAGCATGGAGGTAGTGATAAAAAGGAGGTAATTCAGGCCAAGATATTGCATTAACTTCCCTGTGAAAGGACCTTTCAGACAGCGTGGAGCCGGGTTGAAGTCACTGAACTAATGCCAGTTTCTTTACTGAGAGCCCAAGGAGCCTGTGCCTCCGTTTACAGGGGTGTCAGAGCCTCCTCTTTGACTTTAACATGTGGGTGTTTTTAGTTTTTTTGAAATAAGTTTAATAACACCCAAACAAGAAAAAAAACCCCCAGTTTTAGGGGGTTTTCTTTGCTAGTACTACAAAGCTATTTTGCTTATCAGAATCATCTTTCTGGAAAGCTTTCCTTCCCAACAGATTCACTGAAATGGGGCAAGAGCATGGCCAACCCCTGTATTACTCCAACCTTACCAATGACTTTAAGGTTAGTTTCCATCTCTGTAATAACTTAATTTTATTTCTCTCAGGTGATGTGAAAGTTCTGAAATAGAAGAAATGTTAATTCCATATAACTTTGCATGTTTCCTGAAATTGTCTACTGCAACAAGATGGACAAAGTTTGTTCTTTGCTACCTCCTTCCCAGGTCATGCTGAAACACCTCTGAAGTGCTAAGGCAACAAAGCCCAGACCCCCTGAATTCTTTCAATCATGGATGAAATTAAAGTGTTTACACAATATTGTAGAGTACTCTGCAAATCCTGAGTCACCACAGTGAGTTGTCAGTCCTCCTATAAAAATTACTGAAAATCATTATTGTGTGATTTATTTCCCTGGCAGTTTATCTAAAAATAAAAATCAGACCCAGATTTCCTCAAAGCCTCTAAGTCTCAGCTGTTTCAAAACTGAAAGTTAATAGTGAAAGCTGCTGCTTGACAGTTTTAAATCCCTTTTCCTATGTGAGCTGGGGGTGTGAGGCATTAGGAGCTCCCAGGGCTGCAGTAGGGGGTGAGAGCTGTGAGCCTGGCCATGTGCACAGAACATTCCTCCCCAGCAGTTGGACACCGCGTGCTTCCTCTCTCGCCTCACAAAAGCATGGCAGAATTGCAGGCTGAGGTATTGTGGAGTGAGTCTTCTTCTGTGAGAGTCCTCTTCTCGGCCTCTGGATGACAGAAGGTTAATTGGGAGGCTCGGCTGTAAAGAAGGGCTGCAGAAGGTTTGTTGCTGCTCCTCTTTATTACAGATGTATACTGAATGACACTTCCTCTTTCTGAAAGCTGGGAGTTGCCAGATGTTTGCACCCAAGCTTTCAGGCTCTATAGATCAGGGCAGAGCTAGTTGGGCTGTAAAGGTTTGTGTGTACTCTCTTTTGGGGACATATGGGTTAAAGCAGAGTCTCGGAATAAAAGCCTGACTCTATTGAAATGAGTGGCAAAACTCCCATTCATTCTGGATTGTCAAAATGATCTGTAGAGCCCCCTAAGATTTGTGTTCTGTTAATAATTATTACTTGTACATAAAAGTAAACTTCTATATTTAAAACTTATAACTTGGCAACGACAGAATGCACATGTCTGTAATGAATAACCATGTGAGCCTATTACTTCAGCTCTCTTCTGTTCTCATCCTTTTCTATATTTTACCTGCTATTCATCTGTCCAAATTTCAGACTGTAAGGTCTTCTGGGCAGAGACCATTTTTTCTGCTGGCACAGTGGCTCTGTGTCAAACAAGGCAAGTATTTTAAATCAGGGGAAACAAATGTTCCTGCCTTTGACAGTTTCTGAACATGAATGCAAGCGGCCAGGCATGCGTGTCTAGAGATGTGCCTTCTACATACACATATTGTTTCCTTTTAAAGACATCTGCATCTACTGAATTCAGTCCAGAATTTGGCCTAGAAGTTTACCATTATTATGCCTCAATTCAGCAAAGCGTGACTGTAAGGAGACTTAAAATTAAGTATACATGTAAGTGCTTTGTTGGACGGAGGCCTCTAAGATTTTGTGCATTTATGCTCTTGTAATTTTAAAGTGAAACATATTATTCAAAGTTTTCAGTTCTTTATGCTGTCACTTCCTCACTTATTTAGATTTATTATATATGTATACATGTCTCCTAAATTCTAGATGCTTTTGAAAACAAATAAATTCAAAATCATTGAAATCAAATGTAAAAGTAGTATCTGCTCTTCACTGAGCTACAATGAAGTCTTCAGTTCACCAGCAACACTTTTGTGCCTCAGCAGCAACTTCCCCATCGAGGCATGTCAAAAACTTGGTTTTTAGCCAAGAGCAAACACGTCTGGCCCAAAGTGCAGGGCTCCTCACGCACAAGCAGCCCTACCTTCATTGTTCCTGAGGATGGCAAAAGTTGCTGCATCTGCCCTTCACTGAGCTGCCACTTCTGATCAAGTGTCTTGTTGAGGGAGTGTTTGCAAGTGCTGCCCTTCCAGTCCTGCCACCATGGGTGATGGTGTTTTGGACTTGCTTTTGGGCCAGCTCTAATTTGAAACCACGGGGCTGCCACTCGAGGATGCCTGCTGGCCAGTGCTGTGGCAGAGTGGGCCAGGTTTGCATGGAGATGGAAACAGAAATGAGATGGGCAGGCAGGACCTTCCTTGCAATGGAACCTAATAAATGTGAATAAACAGACACCAGTTAAGGCTCTTCATGTAAATTGATACGGCACCCAGTTCACGTTGATTAAAATACTTCGAATTTCTCCAAAACTATTAGTCAACGAGGTCAATTCCACTTGATATGCCAAAGGATATGGAAATACCTACTTGTCTTTAGCATAGGAGCCTAATAAATTCTAATTTATTGTGTTTTATAGAATTGGTTCTGTGTCCTGAAAACACAGACTGCATCTTTTGGAAGCATTCCCCTCTTTGGGGCCCATGGCTGATTGCCTTGAGGGCTGGGGTCATCTTACTGATGTTTGCTTAAATATTTGTAGTTTACGTCACTCCACAGAAAATATGCTCTTTAAATCTTTTATTTTTTTTCTTCTTTTCCCAAATAATGATCGTAAACATCTAGTGGAACTCTTCAGGGGTCAGAAAATACGAAGACAACTGACTTTGCTGCATATCCTTTGCTAAAAAAGCTCTGTGAGCTCCACAAGAAGTGGAGTTACACCACCGAGCCTACAGAGCTCCATTTGAAGTGCCACCTGCAGCGGTGGTTTATGAGATGAGGTTTGCTCTCCTAGAAGTTATAATGAGACCACCCAGCCCTGGTTGCATATGCCATGGATTAGAATTCAGATGGTAATAATTTCTCACTATTACCAAGGCCAGATTTGATCTGGTTATGCAAAAAAAGTTCCAATCGTGCTATGACTCTCCTCAGTCTACAGCTTCCAGAGAAACTCTTTCTTAGACAAGTCAATGAATTTTTCTCCCTTGAGGAGAGTCTGGGATCATGAAGTTACTTTCCCTGAAGGCACGAGGGCTATGTCTGTAATTGGGATTACATGCTTGAGAAAGGACTTGTAGGAATAAATTGTAATGTGCTTTTCGTTTGTAGCAGCAGAAGTAGAGGACCGTGGTTTCTGGCTTCCTTCAGTTGGTTGTATTCCCATTCCAGTTGTTTTGTTAAAAATCAATGTAATGCTCAATATCATTTGCGATTTTACTGAGAGGAATTAAACAAAATTAGAATGATATCGGGAAACTAAAGTTGTCTTTAGCAACAAAATGCAGTGTTTTAAAGCAGAAAAAATGCTAAGAAACAAAACAAAAGGTGAAATGAAAGGGAAGTTGAATGATAGGAAAACAGGTTTAAACTTGTCAGGGAAATGCTCTGTTTTAATATGAGTACATTTGTTAAAGTGTATAAATAAATATATGTAAATATATGTAAATAGTTCCCTGAAGTGAATAAGAAATTACAATTAAAAGGATAGACAAAGTTATTAATTGAAAGTAATGATAAACCCAACCTTTGTAGTTACAAGCTTTACTTCAGCCACAGAAACTCAGGTAAAAAATCTGGGAAGCAGTTTAGGGCTTCTGTGCTGGTTTGCTGCATTGTAGAGACAAGAATCCACTTACTTGGAGAAATGCCCCTTGTTCCCTTGGAAAGAAGGCAGTGGGAATGCCCTCTGAGCAGGTACCCCTCCTACGTGCCTGCAAACTGGAAAGCAGAGGAAGAGTTTCCTGAGACATTAACAGTGTCACACTGCCTGCCTGCCTGTTGTACAGCAAAAAATAATGGTGTATAACCTGCCCTTGATCAATCATGGGCAGAAAAACAGACCCAGTAAAGAGTATTTCACAAGGCCACTGCTGGTTGAGAGTTCTCCGTGGCTCTGGCCCAGCTGGCTCGTGCTGGACCTGATGCAAGATGTGTATTAAACACACTGTTGTGTGCCAAGGTCTGGCAGCCTGGTTTTACCTTGCAAAAGTGGAGTGCAGTCTTTGTTTTCATACAAACTTTGTGCCACCAGCTTTGGTTTGTATGTACTTGTTTGACAGTTGCTATATTGAAGAGAGTTAGGGACCCAAACATCAGAAAAGAAGTTGTGTGCTTGTGGTTGTGCCCCTTGGGTCTGCACAAGGGCTGGTCTCACACTGCCACCCTCATCACCACCTTAGCACACAGGTACAGGAATAAATAGTTTGGGAGAAAGACAGACATCCTTAATGTCACAATCTTCTTGTTAATGGAAATGTGCATTTGGTACTGTCTGTTTAACAAGCTAAAAGAACAAATTTCATAGTATCCCTCACACAAACCTCAGAACTTGATTCTCCCTTCACGAAGCAGGTATATATCACCACTGAAGTCAACAGACTTATTTCAGCTTTAATTCTGGGACATATGAGAGGAGATTGAGGCCCTTAAGGTATTTGGTATCTAGGCTATCTTTACTGATACACTGCCATGATCAGAAAGCTCTCCTCCTTTACAGGGAAAAGATGAGGGGAAAAAGCAAAGTGACACTAATCTTTTCCGAGCCAGGCTTTCCTCTTGGGTGTGACTACATGCAGAAAAGCTGGGATTTCCAGGTGACACTAATCAAAGATGGCAGAAGCAACTACAAAGCATACAAATAAAGCATCCAAGTTTCATGTATTAAACCAACCATGACAGTACTCACTGAACAGCAGCTAGACTACAGTCAGCTGTGCTGCTGTGAGGGGCCCAGAACTTCATTGTGTGATGGTAACATGCGAAAAAGCTATGTTGTTATTATTAGCAAACACATAAGGTTAAAGCATAATGCATGCTAATAGTTGGTTATCCTACCTTATGTATGTTTTACATGGATCCTTTTCTTCTCAGGAAAAATGTTATTTCTATAGATGGTCTCACCAGAAAGCTTACAGTCTGTCCCAGCTTTTTTTAACTGGCTGCTCCCAGATGTGTGTGACGTGTGTGTGTGTCTGCATAGGTATGGGTTATTTCTGACAATTTTCTGTATCCTGACTGAATGCAATACACAGATTCAGACTCCTCTTCATCACTACCAGTATAGAAACACCACATACTGTATTGAAGGACTTTAAGGTCCAGTGGCTTCAACCAGAAAATCAGGCCCCTTGTTCTCCTTGCAGAGACAAACGAACACCAACCTACTTAATTCATATATATACAATTCTGAGATGGACTTGGTCTTATGGCATTTTGATTATGAGTTAGCTTTAACAAGAGGATACTGGTTTGGGGTTTTTTCCAACAGTTCTAGCACGTGCTTTTCATGACAGAAGAGTGAGTATGAAATTTCCCTAAAGCAGATCAGGGACTCTGATGGCCTGGGGAGTTCATTCACTAATCCTGTTATCAGACGGTCTCTGTGTGCTGACAACAGAGGTGGTCACATCTCTGACCACATAGGTCTCATCGTGTTTTCCAAAGATGCATTCCTCTCATGGGAGCTCTGTCACAGGATAACTTTTTCTGCCACTTGATAATGATGAGCTCTTTCTTGTTGCTTTTCCCCTGTACCCATTTTCCAGCCAATCCCCACACAGCTGTTCTTAGCACAGCTCTGCATGCATGTGTACACACATGTGAGCTCCACGGTTCCTAACTCTCTTGTCTTCATCCCCAACCTTTTGTTGCAATCCATGTTTTTAGATCTAAGCCTCTGGTTTTTCAAAACAGAGGGGTCATGGATTCAGCAGAAAGACTGGCTGGGGCATTTTCTCCCATGTCTCTTCTTTTTGTCCTCTCCTTGTTTTCCTCTTCCCTTGTGACTGCTGTCTTTGCAGAGTGGTGATAAATGACTTAATGAGTATGGGAGAAGGCACAGAACTCCTTGCCAAAGGAGAACATCTTTGAGCCAGAGCCCTGGTGTGAGGTTTTCTGCTGCAAACTTAGCTTGACCTCTCCAGAACTTTGCTTCTAACCCCCTGCTCTCACAGGTACAGCTGACCTATTCGGACAAACACTGAAAACATGACAGTGATTTCTCAATTTAAAAGTTCATCCAATCTAACCCGCTTGGGGTTTAGAAGAAGCTCTGCCAGCAGCTCTGTCTTCAGCTACAGTACGGGCATGTCTGCTGAGCGCTAAGCCAGCCACTTGGAAGAGAATGTGTAAGCTTTGCTTATTTGCCTTTCCCTCCCTTAATTACAGAGAGTCCTCCAGAATTTTCTCCAAGGTTTTATGAAAATCATCTGGTAGGGCACCTAAAGATTTAATGTAGTAAACAAGTAAACAACAATCTGCAGCTTAGAAGGCCAAATTTCAGTTTGATTTATTTTACAATCCATAGAGTTTCACTGGTGACAGCGGTTTTGCACAGGTTATAAGTGCAAAAGAATGTGACCCAGAGACTCCATGCTTGTCTTTGGCAAATGCTGTGTCCCATCTGTTTGTCACTATTAGAACATTTCTTCATTGGCAAATGAAAAACAAAATGTACAAAAGGATGCAGTAAACTATTCCATAGTGTACTATCATCAGTACAACCAAATGCAAGCAGTCATTACTCTGATAATGATGTAGCCTCTCACTCTGGAACTGTCAGAGGCCTTCAGCCCAACACATTCAGTGACTAAATGGTGTACTCGAGGCACAGGAAATGGTGAAGTCTTTGGAAGAGGAACCTAGAGAAATAATTGCATGTCTTTACATTCTATTTAGAAAATAGTGTCTCGTGATACAACATTCCTACTTTGTGGCTCCTCTTGTTACTTCAGGTTTTTGTACATCAGGCAAAAAATTAAAATCTCAAATAATATACTGTATCTTTATATTGTGCATCTGTTTTATCCTCAATCGAGTTGAAATGAAATGGGATCAACTAGAGCATTTAAAAATGACCTGTATTTGGAGTATCTCCTCTGCAAGCACTGAAGTGAAATTCAGAAGAGGTTCTGAGCAGGCTGAAAGGGAGTTATTTACAATGGGCATTCAGAAGGACTGCAAGATTTGTATAACCTCTTTAAACTTGAGATATCCTTTTGCTGGTGAGCTGTTTTCTCATGACAATATATGTCTCATCCATTTAAAGGATCCAGAATCCCTCCCTCAGTGACAAATATGTGCCAGAGATTTTAGCTAACTTTCAATTATTCTTGAAGATTTTGGATGTAGTTATTTCAAAAACCAAACTACCCAGCTGCAGTTGCAAATTTTTATTTGCAATATTGGAAGCTGTATTAAAGTCTGGCTAAAAGATAACTTCCAGCTTGAGTAACCATGCTTTGAAAATTGTTTCTAAATTCCTCATCTGTAGAGCTTTAACTAGCTCTTCGAGGGGGATGGGAACATGGATTTAGAAAAGTGCACGGCAGATACTGTGTCATGTGTATAACACAAACAGTTGCTTTGTGGTGTGGACAGGGTTATACCTGCTCATGGAAAGGAAGTGCTGATTCTTTGGCAGGAGAGGGAGACTCTTGATCTAAATCTAGGCATGATGCCCCTTTGTACCTCCATCGTATGCCAGACTTACAAATCCCTGTGGGGAAGACAACATGAGCCCCTCAACTCTACTGGCAAACGTGAAACAACACAAACCCCCATTCACTCGAGGGAAAGGTTCAGCACTAAACACAAGGTCTGTGACTGAACATGCCTAGGAGGTGCCTGGAGAGTACAAGCTGAAATACACCTGCTAGGGTAGCATAAGCATCGCGAGAAGCTGCTCAGGCCTTCAGCAGCGCTGGCACCCAGCACACTGTGAAAGCGTGGCTCCCTTCCAGCACCAACGTGTGACGCTGGAGGTGTCTAATGGCATTCACAGAGTCAGTGAGTGAATTTACTGCACATAAATTACTCGGCAGTATGCCAAGGCTGGCTATACACCACTTGCTTCCCATGCAGTGAGTTTTCCATGTAGGCAAGTCCGAGTGCTGCTCTAAGTGATTTTAATGAATATTTTGCAATCTGCCAGGTGACTGTAGAGACAGGATAAGGTGTAGTGGATAAAAATTGAAAGAGGGGGAATTTAGGTTAAATATTAGGAAGAAATTCTTTCCTTTGTGGGTGGTAAAGCCCTGGTACAGGTTGCCCATAGCAGTTGTGGATGCCCCATCCCTTGAAGTGTTCAAGGCCAGGTTGGACAGGGCTCTGAGCAACCTGGTGTAGCAGAAGGTGTCCTTGCCCACGGCAGGCAGCATGTGGGAATTTGGATTAGAGATTTGAAAAAGTTTTTTCACTGTTCGGGTGGTCAGGCATTCGAATGGGCTGCCCAGGGATGTGATGGAGACACCACCCCGGAGGTGTTTAAGAGGTGCCTGACACGGGTGCTGGGCAGTGTGATTTAGGGGTTACGGGGTAGTGCTGAGTGGATGGTTGGACTCGATGATCTTGAAGGTCTCTTCTAATTTTGATGATTCAATCTTTAAGGTTGTTTCTGTGATTCTAGGATTGTTCACCGCCAGCCGCGCTGCCAGC